>PVHP010024781.1:0-26058 GCA_004024765.1 Zapus hudsonius
GGTGGTAGGGTTATATGGGCCACAGCTCACTCGCTATATCCTGAAAAATACAAATACAATCTCCATTGGAGAGTTAGAACAGTATAGGTTAACAGATATAGACCATTCTGGATTACCTAGTTTCTATTTTTAGTAGCCTCCCTGTCAGACGTTGGCATAGTGCATCAAGTAAGGCAAAAAAAACTTTATCTCTGATGATTCGTCCAAGACACAGAAAGCTTGAGGAAGAGCTGCACAGAACAGATGCAAAGAATGGCCAACAGGAAACATTTGGCTACATTTCTCCACCTTCAGCTTTCCCACAACCGCAGTCCCTGGAGACCAGGCTGAGAATGTGGAGCCCAAGGACATTGGCCATAGATCAATAACAACAACAGTAATAGCAGTCATCATGCTAATAATAGGTAAGTTTTTTAATGATTAAAACACAGCAGGCAATAAACTAACCTTTTTGTGTGAATTGTCTCAAGCAAGTGGCAGTGTAATCAATTAAGCAGCACTATTATTAGTTCCATGTTACAGATCAGAACTTTGACATAGGGAAGATAATTAACTTGCCTAAGTTGCACAGCTTGTACCATACTGTACATGTGGCAGTGAACTAGAGAGTGTCTCAATTATGCTTTGCATTCTGTAAAGATTTTCATTCAGTCAATGTGATCAATGTCTTGATCAATGTCTTTCAACCCAGCTGCTCGTTACCACAACCTAGCATCCTTCACGTTTAGAGTTCTAGGCAAAGGTTTCCTATATGTCAAGTGAAAGGGCTTCTTGGAATGAATAGATTTCAGATAACTAACGTCCTGATCTTGGTACTGAGATAGAAAGACCCCTTGAGGGAGTCAGCCAGGCCCACGGGGACACAGACACACTATCACGTGACTGTTAGATATTCAAGGCCACCCCCTTACTTGCTGCATAGTGACTGGCAGATCAAATGACCCCAGAATGGCCCACCTCTCCAGCTATGTATTGTGAGAAATAGCAAAAGTGTAAATTGTGATGTTTATTTTTGCAGATTACCAAACTAACATTTAAATTGTGACTTCAACAAGGGAAGTGCCACCAACAATTTGAATAAAACAGTTGCAGTACACTAGAAACTTCCCTCCAAAGAAAACAGATGGAAATAATTCACAAACTGTGGGTGCTGGGCAAACATGTATTAATCATCCAGTCCAAGGTCCTCCATTCCTGCTGTGAGATCGCTTAGAGAAGCTGCTGAAAAACACCAGGACCAGATCATCCCTCAATGTCCAGTTCCATTGATTTGGACTGGTATCTGGAAGTTGGAATATCTAGACGCTCCCCAGAGAATTTTTTAACCACTATGGGAAAGCACTGTTTTTACCTAGCCCCTCACTGCCTATGAAATGGCTTGCCAGAGGTTATTCAGCCTGTCATGGACAAGACTGTGATACATCTCTCTAATATCCTTTGAGCCTAGACTGTGGCTTCTTTTCAAAAGTACCCGGGTCCCAGTGAGGAGGGCCCTCAGTGGAATGACATGACAAGTCCATACAAAGTTTCTACTTAATAAAAAAGAAAAAGAAAGAAAGAACCCAGACAATTCCTTTAAATAAAAATGCTATGTATAAGAGTGAAAGAAACACACATGGTTGCAAATATATACATTAAAACTTTATGCCTAATGAGGGCAAGTATGAGCAAATTATGGAAATGTCATAAGAAAATCAGTTATTTGTATTAAAATATTTTAATTAAAATATTAATTTTTATTTAAAAATTAAAGATTTTTTTAAATTAATGAAAATGTAAAAAATAGTAGGGAGGGGGCCTAGGGAAATGGCTCAGTTATAAAAATGCTTGTCTTGCAACAGGAGGACCTGAGTAGGATCGCTAGTACAGACATTAAAATGTCAAGAGGGGTATGGATGCCTGTAATCCAGCAGTGAGGAGGCAGAGGTGGGAGGGTCCCCAGGCTTGCTGGCTAGCCATTCTAGCCTAACTGGTGAACTCTGGGCCAATGAGAGACCTTGTCTCAAATAAAAGGTATACAGTGTTTCTGAGGAACAGCACTCAAAGGTGTCCTCTGACCTCCACATGCACACACATACACACACACACACACAAACACACTTGTATTCATACACATCATGAACGTGCACACACATACACACATGCATTTTAAATGCTTAATCAAGACTTAATGAAAGTATATCATAAAAGTTATCTTTCTTCCCTCACTAAGCTGTTGACCAAAGTGACCAATGAGGTCCTAAAAACAAGACAGGATTCTGTCAAAGCTCTTGAATACCCACCCCAGGCCTGAGGTAAGATCCTGTTGCTGAAGAAACCACAGAAAGCCATCTATCAGCACCAAGAGACCCTGTAAGGTCCAGAATGGGAACCAGCCCCCAGATGGTAGTGGGTGCAGTGCTGGAAGGGTAAGCTGGTCACCAATAGTTGGAGTAAACAGAGACCTCTGTATGAAACACAGTCTGCTGCCATGAGTAGGCTGAATACACTTCCTACTTGGAAAGAACAGAGAACCAAGACAGGAACACTTGTGCAATGGAGGAGCCAAAGCCTGGGGGAGGCAATCAAGAGCTTTTAATTTAACCAAGTAATCCACTCAGTGAAAAAGAGCCCTTGACTAGAATTGGGGACTCAGGGCAAAATACATTGGGAACCAAAATCTTGGGACCCCAAACAGAAATTCACTTTACAAGTGATTTACAAAGAGGCTACTAAGAATAGAATCTAGCCAATTCAGAAATGTGTATCTCAGTTCACCTATACTGATCTCACTCTCCGATGGAGATTCTGTTTGTATTTTTCAGAAGGCAGCAAGAGAGCTGTGACCTTTCCAACCCTACCAATGAGCCACAGGCCAATAGCTGACATCATGGCAAGAGATGAGCCATCCCAGACCTACTGTGGAGGATCCACATGGAACCCCGCAGAAAGTGGTGGGATAAGCAAGAGACCTATAACCATAGCCAGTCAGTCAACCCAGGATAAGCCAGCGAGACAGACACCAATGATCTTCAACACAACCTAAAGCAGAAGTACAAAGACCCCCTAAGACCTCGACAATAAAGCAGCCTTAATACTCACCCACCATGACTCAGGGAACTGAGCAGAAGAGGAGACGGATAGATTGTAAGAGACATGGTGGGAGAGAATATCCAGGGACATGCCCCCTCTCAGTAACAACATACAAAGGGTGGTGGAACCGGGTTGACTCCTAGGCTATTCACAACCCCCTACCCCATGGACTAATCCAGACTGCCCATGGAGAAGGATACCCAGCTGACTGGGGACAGGGAAGAGGGAAATTGGGGAATTGGGGACACCAACACATTATTTGCTCATTCACTATTCGTAAATATGGATAATAAAGATATGTTTTTTAATAAAGATATATTTTATTTTTAAAAAGTTATCTTCCAGCAGGTCTGTATATTAATTGCAATTGTTCATTAATGCTGTTCTGTTCCCCTTACTTCAGTTACAGAGTGTGAAATTTTTCAAAGGAACCACATAGAAAAGAGACTTTTCCAAAGGCAAACTCGCAGGCAATGCCTTTAACCATGTCGGGTCACATGCTCAGTATGATTCATTAAAAACTCGGGCAGTTAATGAGCTGATTCTAATTGTGCTCATTTCCCTACAACTTCAATAGTCTTATATCCTGGGAGACAGACTGTGTTTCTGGTCACTTATTCTAATCCCCCAAATTAAAGGAAAATAACAGACCCAGCCGGTGAAACTGTGTTCAAGGAAGTGTGAGTTTTTGACAGTGAACACCAGGAGAGACCAAAAGGAGACACAGGTACTTAGCAGCAGGTCTTGACTGTAAAGACGGTACTCACACTTCCATCCAGAACTGGGGTTTGTATGTATCAGACACATAAATATAAATATCCTACACTGCAAGCTAAGAAGAAAAAACTATCAATAGCTAAATCATCATTAGCTTAGTAATCCTTAGCTAGACATTTGGAAATAGGTCAGTTTATGGAGAAATATGTTTCAAGCAAATTAAGAATGTTAAAAACAGCAAAGCTAAAGATAATGTTTACCTTTACTTCCAGAACACACATTTTAATTCCCCAAGCCCCACCATGTATGCAAAGGGCTAATTCAAAATGTGTGTTTATTCTGATTTATTGGGCTCACGATAGAGCAGGATGACTAGTCAGGAAATTAATTTTGTGCTTTTTCTGTTCCCCTTTGCAGTAGATCGATCCCATTGCTGTAGACCTGTGTCACTAAGATGGGGACCTTCTGAGTCCCAGGATAGAAAGACAGGTTCGCCTGAGGTGGGTCTGAGGCTGAAGGTTCTAGGCCCTCTCATACTTCCTCAAAGGGTAGGGAGATGGTATCCCTGGGATGATGACAAGGGGAGAGATAGAAATTGATCCATGGATAACCCAGAATTATAAGTAAAGACGGTCAGCAGCAGCTCAGAAGCCGGGCCTCGCAGGGCCTTGCTAGAACACAGCATCTCAAGCTCTCCACTGAACCTGGGAAGGACCTGGGGCTGGAGACGGAATGACAATGCTGAGTCCACAAGCAGCTCCAGCACTGAGCGCCAGCACTCTGTGACAGTAGGATTAATAATCACAGTGCAATGCTGGCCAAGGTCCCAGGGGTGCCCCACCCAAGAGTGGGGGTTGCTGTGAGGTTGCCTGTCAAGAGGACACAATTATACAGCATGACTGTATGAAATAAGGTTGAATGCTTCTAAAACTGATTAATATTGATTGGGCTTCTCATCGATTTCAACATGTGGAAACTAGTATGACTCTAAAAAAAATCCCTCTCAAAACTGATAAAATTATTCCCTGAATGTCACAAAAGAATGGTAATCTATTACATTTGTGTAAGGAACTTTATTAACAAATAATTTGTGCCACGAAACTCACTTGAATGTAATGGAATTGTTATTTTCAGCCATAATCTAATTCAGACACAATGCAAAGACATTCAGTGTTTTATAAATGTCCGTGTGGATATCATTAAAGACTCCTCTCCATATAAATCCCCACTTCTCATTGAATTAAAAAAGGATTCTCTAAGATCCTGCTAGAAACATCTAAAAGGTATTTAATTTAAATGTGAACACTATCTCCCATACACAATTCCGTACATTGATTTTTTTTTCAACAAATATATGTACCAAACTCCCACTGCATGCAAGGTTTGCCTCTCCTCACCTCTCCTTAGATGCCAGGCAGTGCGCATGCCAGACATACAGTAGAGAAAGGGAGAATGCAGTTTCTTTCTTCATGGAGGTCTTGAGTCAATGGAAAACAAAGAAGGCTGGTCAAAAATAGATAAAATTGTACAACGCTGTCATGAGAAGTGCATGTCCTACAGCACCATATTGCTATGTGCTTATTCAAGAGTGTGATCTGGAGGGAGAGAAGGGTTAGGAACAGGGAGCTAAGGGACCACTGACAGAATTCCTCGCTGTCTTTGTAACCACTAAAATTGGAGCACAGTATTAACTCTAACATAACGAAGTCTTTAAGGCAAGCTATGCACCCAAATCTACGCTGTTTGAGCCTGGAAAATTGCCTAGTAGGATAAGAGGAGGAGAGGGCTCTGTTATCCCAGCTGCTCTCCAGACAGATGCTCCTGTGAGCAGCAGGTCGAATCCCCTTTGCCTCCAGGAGCACTGTCCTCCTGACTTTCATGGAGCCACCCCCTCTTACCTCAAAGGACATTCCCTCAGAAGGGTTTTCTAAAACCCAGTAAAAGGAACACCTCTTGTTGCCATTTGTCGCATTAATGTCTCGTGAGATGTTCTCCGCAGCACTGAGAAGTACGTTCAGTTATTGGGTTGATGCCATTCTCCCACAGCGCACTGAGCCCAGTTGTTACAGCCAACACAAACCGAGTGGAGAGCTCACCAAGAAGGGGACCACCTTCACAAGTCAGCCTAGATGAGGGCTGCTCTCACTGTCAGAGAAGCTTCTTTTCACTGTTGGCAAAGGCTACTGGGAAGACTCAAAACCAGTCAAAGTACTGAGAATAGGTGACTATAGAGTGCTCAGTGATGAGACATCTCTACCACACCCTCCAAGGCTCAGGGAATATTGCATAAGAGGAGTTGGAGGAGAAGGGTCCTTTGCAGTGCTGTCTTCCAGACATGAAGTGGCCTTCTATTCATGACCTCACAAAGACTGTCATCACCTGCACAAGAACTGCACAGTGTTGGGTGCTTCTACATTCCATCAGACAAGCTGGAGGAAGGCAAAGGAAAAAAAAGATTTTTGAGACATCAATGTAGAAGAGGAACTACTTGAAAAGAAGAAGGGGTTGGCAGACAAGAGAAGGTAATGGGAGGGGTTTCTTATGAAAATATTCTATGTGTGGGAAAATTATCAATAGTTAATGTTTAGCAAATTGTTACGTTAAGGAACCTCTACCCAAAATGCTTTAAATTGTTGGGGATTTATTTTTCTAATATTATTTTTCTAATATTAGCATATCCATAATGAGATAACTTGAGGAAAACTGCCCAAATCTAAGTAAGAAATACATTTATGTTTACTATTCACCCCATGCACACAGCTTCAAGGTAATGTTATAGAATATTGTTAATAATCTTGTGCACAAACTATCAGACTTGCAGCATTGAGTCCAAACATAGGACTCAAGAAGTTGCACATTTTAGAGGATTGTACATTTCAAATTAGGGATATTCGACCTATATTGCATTGTGTATTTATGTATTTGTTGCCTTTCTATAAATCTCATGTCTGAGCATTTGAGTAATGGCCCTTAAGGGCAAAGACTGTCTTATTCATCACTTTATTTCTAGATCCTAAAGCCCAGCTCTTTTACACAAATCTGCTGAGTGAACAAATGGACTCAGTCTCTGACGGATATACCTAAGACTCACTCTAACCCTCAAAAAGGATAGATCATAATTTCACACAATAAATCACTCCCCAACAACTCAGAATAATTCCAATATCAATGTGGTGGTTGATCCGGTGTCCCCCATAAACTCATGTATTTTGAATGCTTGATCCACAGCTAATGGCAATTGAAAATTGGAACCTTGGAGCTGTGTTGTTGGAGGGGTGGCTTATGGGGGTTATAGCCAGCTTCTCCTTGTCAGTGTTTGGCACACCATCCTGCTGCTGTTGTCCACCTTATGTTGGCCCGGAGGTGATATCCAACCTCATGCTGTCCCCGGCCACCATGGAGCCTCCCCTCCAGTCTGCAAGCCAAAATAAACCCTTTCCTCCACAAGCTGCTTTTGGTCGGGTGTTTGTCCCAAAAACATTAAGGTAATTACAACTATAATCTTTAGTATACATTTTGTACACACTTATATGCTTTTGTACTTCTTACATACTCTTGCAAACTTTTGTACATCCTTGCACACACAGACATTTACACACCTACACACTCTTACACACACTCTTGAACAATTACATATTCACATATTCAAATACAATCTAACACACTTACACTCCTGAATACTCAAAATAAAACCTTACACACTCTTGCACCCTTGCATGCTCAAATACACAAAATCCTAAACATACCAAAATGCCCTCACACTCACACACTGCTGCACACACTTGCACACTCACACACTTTTACACTCATAAACACAAACCCTTCACACTCAAAAGCTCACTAACACACGCTCTTGCACACTCTTACAATCTCTGACACACATTTACACATTCTCATATGCTCTTGAAGTTTCACGCTCTTGCACACTTGAATACATCTACACTCTTGCTCACTCTTGCATGATCTTGCACATGTCTGGACATTTATACAGACCAATGTACTCTCAAAATGCACTAAATTATTCTTACACACTTACATGCTTTGAACCCATTTGCACACTCTTGCTCATTTGCATACCTTTATATGTTTATGCTTCTGAACACTTACACAACTAAAATGTTCTTTCATGTATTTACACACTCTGGCACATATTTACACACTTTTGTACACACACTTTTCCTCACTCACACCTTTGTCATCGAAACACTTAAACATTTACATTCCTGAACACAAACACATGCTAAAACCCTCTTTAACTCTCTTGAACACTCAAAAACACTAATTCCTGAACACTCAAAACACACACTAAAATGGTCTTAAACACTAAAACACACTTGAACTTCCTGGAATATTTACACGTGTTTGCATACTCTTACACACTTAACACTACTGAACATTCAAGAATACTAAACTGCTGTTGCACACTCTTGCACACTTTCACACACATTTACATGCTCTTTCACAGTATGCACACAGCATAGCAAGATCCCAAAATAATAAAGAATAATATAGATTTAATTAATTTAAATAGAGTGATGTGCATTGTAAGGACTTGAACAAATGACTTCTAGACGTTTTCTCCATTCTTGAGAAAATATGAGCACTTCCTGAACGGGTACAGCTACATGGGAACACCGACAGGGTGAAGCAGCCAGGGGAAGATTACAAGAGGGAAGTGAAAGGCTCCACGCCACACTCCTCATCATCGTCAAGCCTTACCGAAGGCAGCAGTTGTTAGGAGGCAAACCTCTGAGTCTACATCTAAGAGCTCAAGTTCAAATTAGAGCCAAGTAGAGAAGCATCATTTCCAGAAAAATTTGAATCTTCAAGCTGTTCTAAGTGCTTTTTGAGCCTCTACACTTGAAAATGCTACATTTTCGGTCTCTTCTTGAAAGAAAATAGTTTCAGTGATTATTGAGGAGTAACTTGTCAATGCACACAAATTCCACTCATGATTTTTATGTCAAAATTCCAAAAAAAAAATCTCTTTAGTAGATAATTTATGTGCCTCTAAGATAGTTTTTTTTCATTTAAGAATAATAAGAGCCCTCAAACTTCCCAGAGGCAAACATACACATCTATATCCTGCATATGAGCTCTTAAAGCTAAGCTCTGGCCAGAGGCCTATCCATCATACACGATCAAGAGACAAGTCTCCAGCAGTTCTCTGTGGGCCACTGAACACACTGTTTCTCAACAATGTCAAAAGCAAAAAAAAAGTCCTTTAGGATTCTTTATTTGAAAATATTCTAGCTCTCCTAATACTCATCCTTTTACATTTAATGTTTATGTATTCATTCAGCAAATATTGATTGAACACGTCCTATGTGACTAGCAACTGTTCTACAGGCAGGGAAGACAGCAGCGAATGAGACAGATGTGCATTCTGATGGTAGAGAGGCAGATCGTGAGGTGTGTGCTGGTCTTGTTTTGCTGTAAAGAATAAAACAAGATGATGTCTTATGCTACATGGAGAGGGTTGGGCATGTGCTGATGACATAGGCTGATAGAAAGGTTTATTGGTGCAGAGACTAGAAATGAAAACCAAGGTCAAGAAGAATGTGAGCCATGTAAAAGGACTTGGTAAAGATTACTCCAGGCCAAGTAAAGAGCAAGTCTCGTGGCCTAAGTGATCTAAGTGAGCATGGTGACTCCACATGATTGTTCTGGGGAAATTTTTCATCTTCAGTGACTGTAGTTATCTTGCTGTGCCTCATCACTCGGCTATATGCTGAGGTTGATGGCTCTTACCCACTTCAGAAGTTATCCATGGCCCAGGAGTCTCTTCACTCTCTGGGGGAAGATTGTATCCAATGACTGGCTTCTGAGGGCCCAGAACCCCACAGGCTGGCAGAGGCTGCTACTATAACCACAGCACAGTTCAACTCCTGTCTGTCTGTCTGTCTGTCTGTCTGTCTGTCTGTCTGTCTGACTGACTGTCTGTCTGTCTGACTGTCTGTCTGTCTGTCAGTGCTGGGGTTTGAACCCAGGGGCTTTCACATACTAGACAAGTGCCCTGCCTGAGGCTATATCCCCATCCCTCAAATCCCTCTGCTGGGTCCTGCCTCTTTCAATGGCTTCAGCATTGTCTTCTTTGTAGAGCTCCATCTTGCCTTATTTTTCCCTAAGGCATCTAGCCGAACATCTAGACTCCTTTAGATATACAAGTGTTACCACACAGGAGTATGGCCACCACCAAATTTAGGAACCACTGAAGAGCAGTTGTACTGTTTGACTCTCTGTGCTTCAAGACAACCCGACAGAAGGACCTCACTGGTCTCTTCACATCTAGTCTTGCTCCTCTGAAATCTGCCCCACACTGCTGAATGATCACAGCGATTACCCTGCTGATGGCATTCAGGGGACTTTAAGACAAGTCTCTTCATGACTTGTCTACTCACCATCTCTGACCCTGGACCCAGGGAATTCCAGCTATGGTGTTCCACCTCCATTTCCCATCCTTGAACCTGTAGTTTTCTCTACTTAACAAATAACTTTTTGTGCTTTAAAGATAATCTTCTCTGAAAACATTACTTATCCCCCATTCTTCATGTTCCTGATTTTTGGCACATATCAAAGTCAACATCTACCCATTTCTGCTGCTCATCTGCACCTTGGTTTCTTTGAAATCAGAGACTCTGTCCTATTGAACACTGACCCCTCCTGAGTTTGACATACTGCCATGCACTCTGGAAACATTCTGATTTATGGCTGGGAGGAAAAAAATACTATAAACCCAAAACACACTGCAAAATAGATGCGTTATTAGTAACTGTTCTCTGGCTATAGAATCCACCTTAATGGAAAAGTTACTTTTCACTGAATCCTGAAACAGAAGGGCAGAATTAAAAGCTACAGAGACTTAAGTATAATGTTTGCACTGTAAATGTAACTTGCCCATGCATTCCCACAAGTCTCAGGGATCAAGGACCCCTCCTTGGCTATTACATTTCCATACAGGTTGTTAAACCCTGTAAATGAACAATTCTCACTGTGTTCAAAGGAACATTGTAACTCTCGCCTTGTTCTGTTATCCTATTCTACATAAGATAAAAGAAAAGACCATGGGCAAATTAGACTAACACTCTGTTTTGTTTGTTTGATTATGTTCACAACTCTTGGCTAAGCAATTAACAAAGACTAGACTGACTTTTCAGAAATTCTGCAGAAGAATGCTAATATAAACACTGACTAGTCAAGGCAGTCGGAGGTCAACAGAAACAGTGGTCCACCCATCTGTAATTCCATTGAGCATGAGGGAGATGATTTAGCAGTTAAGACATCACAGAACACTTGTGTTTCAATCTCCTTATAAGGAAGTAACCTTCAGCAAGATATCTAACTGCTCCTAGCTTGACATTCCTCATTTTTAAATAGGATTCTGTTGAACTAAGACTAACCAGATAAGAATGAAATTGAGTCATGGGGGATAATACCATGAGCAACAAGTAATACAACTCAAAATTACTGGTGGTTACAACCTGAGGAACTCTCAGAGACGTCTACTCAGGTGCAACCAGGATCTCCACTTACACTGCAGAAAAGAACTTTAGGGGACTTCAATGTGAAGGAAGTTGGAGTTTATTTAAGCAAAGGAAAGTACACACTCAAAGAGACAAATCTGAGTGTTAACATTAAGAAAAACTGTACTTAAAGTTTTTAGCTATACCCATATGGTGATTATGTAGACTTTGAAGTTACATTGTTCAAAGGATCTAATCTGTAACTCTACAAATGTAAAGATTAAGTGCAATAAAAAATTACTTTTTTTAAAAAATGATCTGGTTTACTTACTACTCTTAAAGAGTTTCCCTTTGAAAATGAGATTACAAAATAGTGTCCAAAATGTCTTATACATGTTTACATGTTGAGAAAGAAATGCTGATAAGATTAAAACCCAAGGTCACAAGGACTCAGGTGTGTTTTACCTTAAACAGGGCTCATTAGCTGTGTTAGTCCTCTTGTGTGTGATATCCCTCAGAAAAAATAGTGAAGTCTAGGCAGGTGGTTTTTTTTTTTCTTTGCTTTGCTTTTTTTTTTTTTTTTTTTTTTTTGCACCTGTGTCTTCAGTTGTGTGGGCACTCTTGACGCTTGGGCACTGAGAAACATGAAGCAATCATGGGGAATGAGGAGCTCTCCTTGCCATATTCCTCAATTATTGGTCTTTGCCTCAAAGAGATGCCCAGTGCAGGCTTGGGCATAGTAGGCTTCAAAAACTCATTTAAAGCAACTAGTGTTTTCATCAAAAGATTTTTCCTTATGTCCTAAAACACAAGCTTGCCAGACCCAAAGAAAGTGACATGTATAGGTTAATATTAATGAAGAATTTGGGCATTCAGGAGGGGTCCCCCAAAAATTATGAATCCCAATTTTGGGCCCTATCTCGTTTTTAACTAATAATTGACTAGATGGATCAAAGACGGATAAATTATGAGTTTTTGCATTACCTTAGGGAGAAATCACAAATTGTGGGGTATATTTAAGGGAAACTGGGATCCAGAAAGAAGGCTAGGGCCGAGTCCTAAGCACACGGAAAGCAGGAAACCAGCACTCATGTGGAAAGCACAGCATAGGTCATAAGGCTCATTTACGAGAAATGGAGGTCTTTAGGGCAAGAGGCTGGACTGGAGCCATAGCAGTGGGGAATAAGGCCTGTGGAGAGATGTTTAGAAGAAACACACCTTCATGTAGACGACACAGCATAGTCAATGAGATTCATTTAAGAGAACTGTCATGAACACATGGAAGATAGAACCCTATGTAGGAAGATTCAGAAGAAGCACACACGGCATCTACCCTGAGTTTCCAGGTGGAGGAGAGTTGAGAGAGTGGCTTAAGGAAGAATAGCAGGGGGAAATATCAAAGCAGAGACCAAGAAATTCAGATGAGAACTGGGTAATAAAGAGAGCTGTACCCATGGTTACCCCCATTTCAGAGAAATTACACAGGCACAGGCCCAGAGTGGAGAGAAAGCACCCACATGGCAGATCTAGAGTCTAAGAGAAATACACACATGCTAGATTCAGAGACCAGAGTAAAATCACACATGTAATTAAAGTGAGAAGTTACCCCAAAGTATAAAGGAGTGACAAGCAGAGAATTATCCAGATCAAGAAACAGTACTAGGCTCTCTCTGCACACCCAGCCAGGCCAGGTGGGAAGGGAAGCCAGACTCATATGTATCCCTGTGATCAGAACAAAGAGAGAAAGAGAAACAGAAGGAAAAATAGATTCTTTCCTTAGATTCAGGTATGCAAGAAAAAGACATGATTGCTTTGTAGATTCAAGGGCAGCCTCCAGGCCCAGCACACCTAGGTAGTGGAGACTGCCCACATAGGAAGCCTGCTAGATGTGGGCAGCAGGGGGCACTGTAGCTGTTGTAGATGAATCTAGATCAGACATGAGTTCCATTCCTGCCAAAGCAGAGTGGTACCTTCTGGTTCTCTCTTTTAGGCTTCTGGCCCTAACTGAAACTGCCTGAAAGAAGCCAGCTTTCTCCTACAATATCACCACACATTGACACACAATAATGAAAGACAACCGCTCAGATCTATTTTTTTTAATGGTGTTACCTGTTGCTGCTGAGATTCATAATGTTAAAAATGCAATGCTCTAACTGGTAAGAAAATAACCAATTAGCTTCTAAGTCTTTTGATATGCCAAAAAATGAGAAATCCTTTATAGTAGACTCTAAACTAGAGCAAATCTTTATTTTAAAGAAATGAAAAACTATTAATCAGCCCTTGGTGTAACCCTGCTTGATGCAAATTATACTACTTGTCAAGACTTTCGTTTAGTCACAAATAAAAGACTCAGTGGATAAAGGTTTGCCCTTTCGTTACAGGTTTTCTGCCAAAGTGTGACCTAAAATGAATGAATTGGTATTGAGTGGGACCTCCTGACTTTATAATTTAATGCTGGCAGGAATTAGCTAAGAAAGAAATGTGATAATGAAAGTCCAGAGCCTGATGTTTACGTGGTTTTCCACAGCGGCAATGGATGGCACGGAATTCTTCTGTCTTTCCCATTTACTACCTCTGTAAAAGAAGATGCAAGTCATAAAAGCTCCTGGCTGCTTGACTCTAATAAATCTCTGGACAGTGAAGGCCTTCACTTAAAATCACCTGTCATTCTACAATCATCACACTCTCCAGCTTGGACTGGGGGCAGCGACATAAAAACATCAATGGATTCATGTCTTGATTAAAATCTCCTTTTGTAAGCAGACTTTCAGCATAGTGTGACACAGGGTTGCATTATTTGAAAGGTGAAGCATTACATCCATAAAATATTCAAAACACTCCACTCTTTCCCAATTCTCTTTTCTTTCTGAAGTTCAAATTTTCTTGGAATAGATGAGAAAGAGGAGGACTAATTTCTGAATCAAGATCTATAGTTGGAACTACCTGTGTAAATAAAGGTTTAGACCTCAACATAGAACAAAGGAAATCCTCTGAACTATTTCAAACTGATGCCTTTCTTTCTTAGTCCTTAAAAAAAATCACATTAGTAAAGATGGCCCACACCTAAGTGGCCTGCTCTGTGCCTGTTGCTTGGGAGAATTTGACGTATGGGAAAAGGAGCTTTTGAATTAAGTTGTCTAATGGTAGAGGCCAGCTGTAACCCAATGTTACAGCAAAATACATTAACAAGTCTGTGCTTCCAGCATTGCCACAAGAAGATAATGAAGTGGAGGGCAGCCAGAACTATACAGTGAGCCCCTGCATCAGTAATAGTTATAATAATTAATAATAGTAAATCACCTCTCCTTCACCAATTGCCTCCCACCTTTATGTTCATTTGGCTATACAAGAAAAAGTTAGAGAGAAGTGGATGCAAGAAACCAGCACCAGAAAGAGTACTCTGGTACCTTTTTAGTTCACCCCAAGTTTTAGCTGAAGGAGAAATTGTTGATAGGAGATTTTGTCACCTCAATTATTCCCAATGAATTGGAAGCAAATCTTCCTTTCAAGTATTTATTGACATTGTCGTTTACTCAGCTTTGTAAAGTGTTGACATAAATTAAATCTTTGCTTACTCGATTTCAGATAGGCGTAAAAAATAAGACTCTTTGATAAAACCAACTGTGTAATAGCTTCACTATCCTGGGTAATAAGCAATTCAACCCAAGATTAGTAAGTTATATTAGTCTACTTCCTGTAATAAAATAGGAAGAAAGCAAAAAATTATGTGCAGGAAATTGGTTAGGAAATCCAATTAATTGTAGTTAGTTTTTCAGAGTCCATGGCAGACTATGTTTGCATAATTTAATTTGGATTTCCGGAGCATCGATTTTCTTCATGTTCACATGAACTAGACAAATACATATTCCAAAAATGGAGGGATTATTTGGCCCTTTTGCAGTGGCTCGCCTCCCAGTACTAGCTCTCCGTACTAGTTTCTGCACAAAACTCCTGCTGTAATAACGAGCTTCTAAAGAGATGGAATGAACGGAATCAAATGAGCAGTCAACGTTCTTGACACACAGACAGCTCTTACCTCAAAGGAAAGAAGATTGTATCCTTGAGCCATGTAGGAGAGGCCGAGGTGTAGCAGTATTGATTCTAGTTACCCTACACAACATTTCCAATGTGGAAACTGTTTCATGAAGTTTGTAATAGTTACCAAGCAAAAGAAAGTCATAATTCAAAGTGTTTGTAAATACGTTGAAGAAATTTAGTGAAAATGATATTAGTTTCTATTAATCCACAATTAACCAAAAGGATCTGCCCCTTATGAGTGAATAAGTAAAATGTATTACATTAATGTCCTGGACTATTTCTCAGCAATGAAAGAAAACTACTGATTAAATCCACCAGCATGGATAAATCTCCAAAATATTATGCTAATAAGGGGAGCCAGGCATTGATGTCTACATGAAAACAAAAATCAGATCAATGGCTAAGGAGGAGAGAAGACTCCAGAGGAGCCCAAGGGAACTGTTTGCAGTGGTAGAACTAGTCTATGACAAGATCATGGTGACAATTGCATGATTATGCATATTTGTCAGAACTCACAGAATTGTGCTTCTAAGGATGACTTCTGCAGTAAGTTATACTAAAATAAATCTGACAGAGCGAGAGAGATGCACTGTGTGAAAGCCAAATGTAATGTGTGAATCTTAGAGTTCAAAGCAAAGTGGTTATACAAAAGCACTAAACAAAAACTAGAAATGAAATGTTGATTTTCAGATGACAGTATGGAACTGCAAGATTTTCTTAGATAATAGAATGATCTAAGAAATGTTATTATGTCTTTGTGATGGTTTATATTGATTGTTAATTTGATAGGCCCTGGAGTCACCTTTGAGGGATTACGAAAATGACACTAACCTCTTTGCATGTCTGGGCTGGGGTCCTAGACTATATTAAAAGGAGAACTCTGACTGACCACAACACTTGCTGTTCTCCACTTCCTCGCGGTGCTGAAAATTACCAACTGCCTAAAACTCCTGCCAGCATGACTTCTCATCACGATGGACTGTAACCTGGAACTGTAATCTGAAATAACTCTCTCTCTCTCTCTCTCTCTCTCTCTCTCTCTCTCTCTCTCTCTCTCTCTCTCTCCCTTAAAAATGAAAAGAAAACACAAAACAAAAACAAACTACACTGGTGGAAAGATCAGTTACGTGTTTCGATAAAGTTGGAACACCTCTGGCATAGGTTTCAAATGCTACCCATTGACATTCTTAGCCTTCAGCTGATGGGAGGACAAGGAGGGGAGGAAGAGAGAAGAGAGGTGATTTGTGCAGCTGACTGATATTTAGTTTATGTGCGATTTTTTTTGTTTTGTTTTTGTTTTAGGCTTTTGCCTTTTTTATTTTTATTTTTTTTAATTTTTTTTGGGGGGGAGGTTTGCCTTTTAACTTTATTTTATGACCCTTTGGAATTTACTTTCTAGTTTGGTTGCTTTGGGTTGTGTTTGGTGTGAGATTTCTGGGGTTTTGTTCTGGCTTGATTTTTAGTTTTATTTTTTATTTTACTTTCTTTTGTTAACTACATCCTTTCATTTCCTTTTTTACTTTTCTCATTACTTGGTTGAGTTATTTTCTTTTGGCTCTTTGCCATTTATTTATTTATTTATTCTGCTCTTTGGAATTTATTTCCTGGTTTGGTTTCATTGGTCATCTCTGGTGTGGGATTTCTGTTTTATTTCGGCTTGGTTTTTAGTTCTGATTTTTATTTTGCTTTCTTTGATTAGTTACATATTTCACCTGACTTTACCTTTCTATTTGGCATCCCTACCTTGCTAGGTCTCAGAGTGAGGAGACCCTGTGGCCTCAGCTTAAGGACATGGGCTTCATGGGCTGCGGCGCAGATTCCAAAGTGCTGAGTGCTCACCACGGCCTCCCAGGCATCTAGGTGGCCATCAAGGTTTTGCAGAAGGTGTGGAGGAAATTGTCCAGAATTGCACAGGAGATGGACATTTTGAAAACATCGTGTCACTGTTTCAACTTGTTGAAAGGGGAAAGAAGATTTCCTTGGTTCTGGAACTGTGCCAGAGAGAGCTGCTGGAGTGGATCCAGGGGAAGGCCGACCTGCAGGAGGATGAAGCCCACAGAATTGTTAGTCAAACTTTGGATGGCATATGTTACTGCCATGACCAAGGGATAGCCCACCTCAACATCAAGCCAGATAACATCATGCTGGATGCCAGGGGCAAGGTCTCCATCATTGACTTTGGCACCACCTCCAGATTTATGCCAGGTGCTGTGGGACAGGCATATACCTTTCCCCGGAATTTATCCAGCGCCGAGCATGATGGCCCTGAAAAAGACATGTGCTCTATGGGTGTCCTTCCCTACTTTATGGTCACTGGGACCCTTCCTTTTTGATCCAAGGCATGTGAAGAACTCAAACAGAACATTGGAGAAGGGAACTACAAGGAACCTGAACACCTCTCTAAAGACTTAAGGGAACTGATCCCCTTGCTACTAGCACTCCACCAGGAGCTGAGGTCCACCGCAATGGACATTATAAGCACCCTTGGCTCCAGCAAGGCGAAGGTCCAAGTCACCTTGAGCCACTCCCCAGCGGGCTGGAACACTGACATCCTGACAGTCATGGAGTCAATGTCATTTGTCCTAGGGGACACCCTTAAGTCCATCCAGCAATGTAAGCTTGATCATTTAATGGTCGCTTGCTCCCGGCTGCAATACCAAGTTCACTTAAAAGTGCAGGGCAGACTGAGGACAGCCAACAGGCAGAGCTTTTGGAGAAGAAGGCAAGTGCCCAGACCTCAGACGAGGAGCCTGCAGCACCCACCTGGGGTATCTGTGGCCCAGGGAGCAGTCCTGAGCTCCAGGAGAAGATGGACACCCTCCAGGGCATCACTGAAGAGGAGCCTGCATCCTCTAACCGGGGCCTGTGCTGCGCAGGCTCTGGAAGGTCTTGCTGGGGAGAAAGGAGACCTGCATATAGATACTTTTCCATAGCAGGCCTTCCCAGAAGTCCCACCCATTCAAAAACCAAGTGACCCCAGTGAAAGCAGGGGACAGCTGTGAACATCATAAAGCCCTCCCTCCCCCGTGACAATCTAGAGGACACTGAGGTGTGTATACCCTGTAATGGTGGCAGGAAAGGGAAGAAAAAACCCTCTTGAGCTCCCTCGCCTTCATCCTCCTTCTCCTTCAACCTCCCTCCCTGTCTTTCCCAGAGTCGAGAGAAAAATGAAGAGCTCATGCCTGTGGTCCCACATCTCAGGAGGAGAGTGGCAGCAAGTCTGAGGTCAGCCTGGGCTGCATAGCAAGCTGCAGCCCAGGAAGGACTATACACCAAGACTTTGTCTCAATCAGAGGGGACAGATAGTGCTGAGAAGTGACAGGGAAGTAGGGAAGTGCTCCGCACTAAGTGAGACATCTCTACCACACCCTCGAAGACACAGGGTCCATTGCAGAAGAGGTGAGAAAAGAATGTAAGAGCCAAAGGAAAGGTAAGATGCTATCCAAGTACCAGAGACTCTTCCAAAATAATAAATTTATGAATGAATGAACACTTTAGTGGGACTATGCATGAACTGGTCCATGGGACTGAAGCCAAAAATAGATAAAAATTTAAATTAAAGGTGAAACAGAGCTGGGCATGGTGGCACCCACCTTCAATCCAGCACTCAGGAGGCAGAGGTAGGAGGATGGCTGTGAGTTTGAGACTAGCCTAGGACTACATACTGAATTCCAGGTCAACGTGACTAGAGCAAGACCCTACCTCAAAAAAATTTTAAAGGAGGGACCCCAGTGGGTAGGGGACACAAAGAGGAGGGAAATAGGGGCACCATCACAATATTTGCTTATACAATGTAAATAATTATTCATAATAAAGACATTAATTTAAAAAATAAAGGTGAAACAGAGTTGTACAAATGGGCTGTGAGGACCAATAATGACTGGTGTGTCCATCCAAGGTGAACAGGCAGCTGCTGGGCAGTGTCCCCACAGAAGTATTTTTGTGTAAGGACATAATTACCTTCGTTCAAGGTTGTACTTCTGGAAAATGTTTGCACTAGTGTCAGCTACCAGGTGTGCAGTCATTAAATCTCTCCTTTCTTGACCTCTTGCCTAATTTATTTTTCTCTCAAGTTTTGACATAAGTGACTCCATTTGGATTCTGAAAACTTTCACACTAATCTCTTTTTTTTTTCACAAGCTATTGATTTCTTTGGGTGGATTCAAGTCACTCTCCAGTGTCCTTTCTTTGGAATTCAAGAACTTCCATATATATATTATATTTGGTGAGGCAGATCTGGTAGACTCAAACTATCTTTTCTTGGTGTGGTCTTAGAATTTTCAACTTCTTCACTTTTTTTTTTGCTTTTTTTTTAATTTAATTTTATTTTATTTTTATTGTCCATAATGAGTTACATTGTTTAGTGGGCCAACAATGAATTTTTATCCCCAATTCCCCAATGCCCCCCTCCCCATCCCCAATCAGCTGGATATCCTCCTCTGTGGACCGTCTGGATCAGTCTTTGTGGTAGGGGACCATGGATAGCCTAGTATTCAGCCGGGTTCTCCTGACCCAAGTGTGTTGTTACTGAGGGTTGCCAAGTCTCTGATATTCTCCCCCACCACAGCTCTCACAATCTTTCCGCCCCCTCTTCCGCTCAGTTCCCTGAGTCGTGGTGGGTGAGTATTAAGGATGCTTTAATGTTGTGAGCTTAGGGGTTTTTGTGTCGAGAATCCTTGGTTTCTGTCTCACTGGCTTATCCTGAGTTGATTGAATGGCTGTGGCTGTGGGTCCCTTGTTCAGCCCGTCCTTCTCTGCAGGGTTCCATATGGATCCTCCACAATATAACTTCTTCACTTTTGAAGGATGGTTTGAGGAATGTTTTAACTTGCCCTCTTCTCATATAGTATTCCTGTTTTGCTTTTAGCTCTTTGAGGGCATTTTCCATCATTACTAGCCTCATGGTTTCTGCTGAGAAGTTAGCTGTTCATCAAACTGCCCCTCCCTTGTACATGACTGGTTCTCTGCTTGCTTTCTTCTGTCTTCATCTTGGAACAGTGTAATTGGGCTGTCTACATAAGTACCTTTTTGGCTTTTCTTTTTACCTTAAGGAGTTCTTTTCTCCTTTCTCTTCCTTCTCTTCCCCTTCTACTTCCCCTCTCCTTCTCTTTCTTCTTCTCCTCTGTGGTATAGATTGATGATTTTCAGATCTGGGAAGTTTTAAATACTATTTCCTCAAACATTCTTTTGGTTCCTGTCACTTGCTCTTCTCCTAAATGCATTTGTTAATGTACTTCACAGTGTACGCATTAATGTCTCTGAGGCTTGATGTTGTTATGTCTATCAGATGTGAAAATCTTAATTGACATCTCTCCAAATAAGAGGAGAATGAGAACAGGATAAGTTAAAACACTTCAAATCTCATAGCCTTACCAAGACGTAGTCATTTTTCATGAATAAACATTCTTCAAATTATTGCAAGGCTGGGATAATTTCCAGATTTTTGAAAATACTAATTCTGAAAATTTTGTGTTCTTATTACTTTTATAAAGGCATGGGATTTCTTAGCTTCTTACTCTATTGTTCTGAAAGGCTATCTTGGAATATATTATATTAAGAATAGCTATGTCCTGTCTCCCTGACTGTTATTAGATCACTAAATTCTCTCCTGTTCTCTTTGGTTTAGAAGGAACCAAGATTGTCACCACTTTATGATCCCTGATATTTTGTTTTATTAGTTATCATTTGTCGTCAATTGAGAAGAGCAATAATAAGTCAAAAGCTCTCGTTTTTTAATTTTTCTTATTTCTGATCAAAGACAAGACAAGCATAGAGATTTTAGAAATAAGAAAAGATAGATTCATATAGTCTTTGCTGTAGTCTTAGAATTAGCTTTTTTATGAATCCCTATCCAAAACAGTATTTTATTTTCATCACTGATTTTCTCTCATCAGCCCCAAAGTACAATGAATCAAACTTTCTGTCTTTAATTACATACAATATGCATAAGTAAGAAGTCTAGGCAGGGTTACGTTAAAACACAACTAAAGGTATAATAAGGTTGAGGGGGATCACACTGTGATTGACTCCAAGGATATAAGCCCCAACAATTTGATGTTCACATTCACACACACATACACACATACAACAGCACTGTTTAATTTACTGCATGCATGTGTAACCTTATTTTATAAGGCTGTTTTCTAAATAACATCTTCTTAACCTTGTATGGTATAAAACACAATGTTCCTCTGTGTGTCAGCACCACCAAGAGCTGGAAGAGAGCACCTGCCTGGACAGACTATTCACTAAGACTAATAAGGAATATGATGGGAACAAACAAAGGCAGGCTGAGTTCATCTCATATCACCTTTCAAGACAGAACAAAGAACTTGTTTTATGTTATGCAGCTGGGGGAAGATGGTGTGATTCTCACTGGGGAATATGAATGAAGCAAAATGATGCTCTCTTAGCATTATGAATTTTTACCTGGATGAATACATGAATATAGTTTTCTAGAGAAAACAGACACTACTACAGTAAAACCAGACTACGTATTAAAAACAAAGATATCTTTAGCTAAATAGCATAATCATTGCTAATGATTGCTTGTTAGAATCATTCAAACACCTTTAAAATACCACAATGGGGCTGAGGTGTGACCTAGAGAGACAGGACTTGCCTCATACATGGAAGAGTCTGAGTTCAGACATTAGAATTGCAAAAACATAAGAGTCCACACAAAGCATTATAAGCTTACCTTTCAATTTGTGCCTAAATATATGGCTAATTTGTCATGTGGAATCTTTTCCTTACCCATTATTCTTTCCACCAATAGCTGAATTTTTTCTCCTTCAAATGTTAAATTATAATTTTATATTGAACATTATTAAGTGTACAGAACTTTTCTAGATGTTCCACAGAGAAAAACAAACGAAATAGTTTCAACAAGACAGGCTGATGCAGTGGGGATTGAAACTATTCTGTCTAAACATCTTCTTTTCTCATCTTCTTTTAAAATTTTCTTTGATTTACTTGTACATGTGAATATATGAGGGTCTCTTGCTGCAAACATGTGGTTTTACATGGGTGGCTGGTGAGCTGTTCCTGAGCCAGCAGGCTTAGAAAATAAAATGCCTTTAACTGCTGAGCCGTCTCTCCAACACCCTCTTCCCTCTTTCACACTGGTCTTACCTGATTCTAAACAATATTCATGACTACTAGGCAAAGCACAATCTCAGAGAGCCAAGAAAACAATACGGAAAGTAAACAAAAGGAGCCAAGAGCAAAGTTTTGCAGGAAGATGTGAGGTCAGCAAAATGATTCTAGGAGCCTCTATCCCCACTTTCACCCACAAATACTCTACTTCTTTCAATAAGAGTTCACAGATGGTGCTGGAGAGATGGCTTAGTGGTCACGATGTTTGCCTGCAGAGCCTAAAAACACAAGTATGATTCCCCAGTACCCACGTAAAGTCAGATGTACAAAGTGGCACATGAGTCTGGAGTTGTTTGCAGTCACTGGAGACCCTGGTGCTCCCAGTCTCTTTGTCTCTCTTCTATCTTTCTCTGCTTGCAAATAAATAAATAATTTTTTTAAAAAAGAGTTCACAGGTAAATTTACTTTCTGAGAAATTTAGAAATTACTTGGCAAATCTAGACATTACCCCTAGACAAATGCAAAACTAGACTTTCCAAATCTGGCAAAGGGATTTTTCAATACCATTTCACCAGAATTTGTGCTCCAAATACAGGGCCAGATGATTGGGAGTGGACTGTCCAGTGTCAGTTTAGGGAAAGGACTGGCTCATTCATTAACATTCCAGTGTTCCTATAGGGAGTCCCTCAAGGATTGGCTCCCATTTTGTCACTATTGAAGCTTTGGTGACATCAGCACAGTCTTGCTACCTGAAGAAGAACAGAGTTGGCAGATTGGATTAGTAGACACAATAAATTCCACCATATTAATCTACAGAGCAAATGGATGAAAAAAAATTTGTTCAGCCTAGAGCAAGAAAATGACAAATCTCAGAGCTCAGCTTCCCTAAGGGGATTGCGATATCTCTGGTACTTTCCAAGGAACTGGCATCTATCTTAGATATCTTAGAGCTCTGATGAATCTGACCACATCTAGCCTCAGGGGCAGGGAGGATGGATATGGCAGTTTGGAATGCTGAATCTCATAAACCCTCTTGTCAACTTATTGAAGAGCAAGCAACAAAATAGCAGCTGTTTATTTCTCCCTGGGGATGAAGAGAATTGATAGAAATCTCCAAGATCCTCTAACCAGGCTAATTGGTGAGGTTTTTCTTCAATGCTAACTTTTAGTTGCTGAGTTATCTCTTACCTATACCTATATCTTAAGGTATTTGTATGTTAAGACAGAATAGTTTCAATCCCCACTGCATCAGCCTGTCTTGTTGAAAGAAACTATTTCGTTTGTTTTTCTCTGTGGAACATCTAAAAAAGTTCTGTACACTTAGCACACAATGCTAACTTTTGAACTCTGCAAGGGCACTATAAGAGGAGTCAATGAGCCGGGCGTGGTGGCGCATACCTTTAATCCCAGCACTCTGGAGGCAGAGGTAGGAGGATCACCACGAGTCAAGGCCACCCTGAGACTACGTATTGAATTCCAAGTCAGCCTGGACTACAATGAGACCCTACCTCAAAAAGGGGGGGGGGGTCAATGATGTCAGATGCACAAACACCAATACAGAGAATCAAGGAAAATTAAAAATCAGGCTGAGACATTCCTAATAAACAATATATAAATCTCCAGAAACCAACCTGGATGACATGGAATCATATGACTTACCAGACAAAGAATTCAAAGTAACTGTCAACATTCAATAAAAAATAACACATGAGCAATAAAAGAATTTCAACAAAGACATTTTAAGAGAAACATTAAAAAGTAAATATTAGAAATCATGGAATAATAGAATATAATAACATAACTGAAAACTTCCTTACAAGGGGTTCAACATTAATTAAATTAGATTAAGCAAGAAAAAATAAATGATAAGAAGACTCACAGATAGGTCTTTGGAAATAGTTTATCAGAAACTAAAAAGGAGGATTATAAGGTCAAAAAGGCTTAAATAATATAGCATCATGCAGACCAATATATGCATTATGGCAGTTTAATATAGAAAAAAAAACAAATTCAAAAATTTAGTCAAAAAATAAAGACTGAGTACTTCTAAAATCTAGGGGAATAACTGAACATCCTGAACTAAGAAGCTCAAAGAACACCAAATAAGAGGAACCCAAAGAAGTCCACACTGTGACACAGTGTAATCAAAATTTTCCAGAGAAATTTTGAAATTTGAAAAAGAAAAAAAGTTTCCTACCAGAAGATGTCCATACGACCAGGAGCAAGTTTATCACCAGAAACCTTGCAGGCCAAGACATAATGACATAAAAGATTCAAAGTGCTGAAAGAAAAATCCTTCCTGCTAAATATATTATACCCAACAAAACTGTCCTTCAAAAATAGAAGTTGGGGGCTGGAGAGATGGCTTAGCGGTTAAAGCACTGGCCTCCAGTGCCTGAGGCCCCTGGTTCAATTCCCCAGGACCCACATAAGCCAGACCCACAAGGTGGTGTCCCTGATGCGCTCTCTCTCTCTCTCTCTCTCTCTCTCTCTCTCTCTCTCTCTCTCTCTCTCTCTGCTTGAAAATGAATAAATAAAATATTTAAAAAAAAAAAAATAGAAGTTGGGCCGGGATGTAAGCAGTACATGAGCAAACTGCTTACATTCAATCACCAGTACCACAAAGGACAGAAATGGAGGAAAACTGAAGACTTCCCTACACAGAGGTGCTGTGACAATTCATTGCATTCTACCAGTATCCTAAACAGAGTTCTTCCAGTTTAAGTGCAATGTTAAAGGGCAACTCAATAGCATCAGGAAATGTGCAACGCCTTGATAAAGATAGCTATATGTGCAATTACCAAACACTGCTACTGCTTGGTGGTAGATAGAACGCATTTAGTTCGAACAAGAAAGTTAAATGAAAATGGTTTAAAGTACAATCAAAACTGGGCCTGGAGAGATGAATCTTCTATTAAGAGGACTTCCCAGCCCTTGGAAAGTTGAGACAAGATTGCAGTTAGTTCAAGGGTAGCCTGGACTACACAGTGAGTTCCAGGCCATCCTGGGCTACAGGATGAGACTCTGTCTCAGCAACTAAAAAGATCATAAAATTGTCCCAGATGGAAGAGGGCATAATCTTTTATATATAAAGCCCCTAAAAATTCCCTTAAATAGTTAGTGCACATCCTCATCTAGAGTTCCCTGGGAGAATTATGCTCTCATACCCTACAGCATTCATTGTGTATAATAAGTCAGATTTTACTCTAAGTATTAATTATACATTCCATGGAAAAATTAAGGAGTCACAAATTACTCTCTGTGTGCTGTGGCTCAAAGCAGAAGCTCAATACTAAACTGTACTGATCATAGCTAGACTATAGATTTCATATAAATGAAGCTGTATTTGGATCTTTCTTTTTCCCTTTATATGTCAGAGCTATTTTCCATGTGATTGTGTAATCTGAGGTTTCCATTTGGCTATTCTTCTTGTCACTGGGTATTATTGCATTATATGAACAGACACTATTTATTTGCTCATCCTCCTGATGATGGGTATGTGGAATGTTTCCAGTTTAGGATGTGGATGTGGTTGTGGTGTGGGTGTGGTGTGTGGGTGTGGTGGGTGGGTGTGGGTGTGGTGTGGGGGGAGTGTGGGGGGTGTAGGTGGGGTGGGGTGTGGGTGTGGGTGTGGTGTGTGGGTGTGGGTGTGGGTATGTGTGGGGGATGT
>PVHP010024782.1:0-26223 GCA_004024765.1 Zapus hudsonius
GAACCTTCTTTTTTCCTACCATCCCCTATACTTATATTTTTGGGGGTCTCTTCTCTCTTATCCACAACAACCTGTTGGTGGGCCTAGCATTATGCAGATCTGTGAGGACATGAAAGCAACTGTTACTTTGAGTCTAAGAGGTAGCATTCCAAAGCACTCCTCAGCAATTTGATGAGATTGAGTCTTGCCAGAAGTCACTGGCAAAAGATGCAGAGTCTTAATGACTTCATTATGTCTCTTAAAGCATTTAATACCTTATTCCCTGTCCTGTATTGACGTGAGAAAATATCTTTTGTCTCTACTTAATCTCTTTGGGATAGTGTCCCATATTGTTGCTATTATATACATTTGCTCTTTAAACTAGTGAAAATGAGTAATGATATAGAAATTGGGGACTCCTGGCCAGGGTACCAACATGATACATTAGTGTACTGACAGTTTGGGGGGGGGGGTTTCTTCAGATTCTTGTGCTATGAATTCAATGAATGAGACCCACACACTACAGGACAAGGTTCAGAAAAGTTTTGTTTTTTTTTTAAGATTTTGATCATAGCTTTGAGTTTTAAGAAGGAAAGCTTTAAGAGGAGAAGAGCTTAAGGAAAGGAAACTAGCTCTTGCCTGGAGAGGTTAAAGGGGGTTGAGAAGTCCACGACAAAACTCAGGTTGGGAATTTTTAGGTGAGCTCCATGGATGGGGGGCTGGGGTGACCAGTTAGTCCTGACGTCAGGTGTCTGGGGTAAAGGAAAAAGGCGATCCTCCCAGAAATCTTCATTCTCTAGAAGGGCTTTCTGGGAAGGGAGTAGAAGGAGGGGTGGCAGAGATAAGGAAAGACAAGATCCTTTGGACATGGCCTAGATTTCCCCCGACAGGCCCAGGGACAATTCCTATATTTAGTCAAGGAGAAAGCTATTGACTTTGGGGCTCTGTCACCTTAAAGTGCCTCAGTAGGAAGAAATGTAGTTCCCTGGGTGTGTTAGCCACACAAAGCTGGTGAGTACCACATCGGACAGTGCTGACCACTTCCATTATCATGACCATTGCGGATGGAACACGTCCAGGTCTTGAGCACTTGGCCTGACTCCTTACCCCTCCCTCCACACAAGCAAAGCTGGAATCTTCTAGTTGTACCAGCCCAGTTTTCAGTGGCTGCATGGCTGTGTGTATTGTTGATCTTTAAGAGCTTGGTTTTGTGACTGGATCAGTTTAGGTTTTGAAGCAAGCTCTTTTGTTGGTAAATGGACCGGTCATCATGTGCATAACCCTTTGTTCAGACATCCAAAAAGGGATGCTTTTCTTGCAGAGAGGTCTTAGCTTAGTGGTAGGCATACAGTAGGTGTGCAGCAAATGTTCATTGTACGTGTAGGGCACTAGGTGGGCATCATGCCTAAAACGCTTGCTTCACAATTTTGGGCTGTGATCAGGAAGCAGGCATCACCACCTCCTCCACTCCGGGTTTCTATCCTTGGGAAATCCATGGTTTTATGGAGGAGAAGAGCCCATTTCACTCTGGTTGCTGTCCTTAATTGATTTCGTGTGTGGAAGAAGCACTTTAGTTCCTGCCAGTGGCCACAATGATGAGCAGTTAACCACAGACAAGATTATTTGAAAACATTTGCAGCAAGGAATTTATTTTCCCAAGCCCGATTTCCTGTATGCTTTTTTTAAATTATTGTTTTGTTTTGTTTTGAGACAATGTCTTGTTGTGTAGCCCAGGCTGGACTCAAACTTCTGATCCTCGTGCTTCTCTACCACCCAAGCGTTGGAATTCTAGGCATGTGCCACCATACCTGGCACCTTTACATTTTTTTCATTTTTTTTTGGTGTGTTTTTTTTTAAATATTTTATTCGTTTCCAAGGAGAGAGAGAAAGAGAGAGAGAGAGAGAGAGAGAGAGAGAGAGAGAGAGAGAGAGAGAGAGAGAGCCCACCTTGTGGGTCTGGCTTATATGGGTTCTGGGGAATTGAACCTGGGCCTTAGGCACTGGAGGTGAGTGCCTTAACTGCTGAGCCATCTCTCCAGCCCTTCATTTTTTTTAATGAAAGTTTATGTGCAGGCATTTGTGTGTTCTGTTAATACAAGCATACAGTAATTGTCCTCAGTTTTCTTTGTGGCTTCCATGAAGCACTGAAGCTGGCTGGTTTTGACAACACTGTTAAAGCTCCTAATAAGTTGACTACCCTTTAAGCCTGGGAATGCTGAATCTGAAGGAGTTTTCTTTTCAAGAAGTGTCCCTGTCTCTGATGAGAAGAGGTGCAGCCTGCAAGGTTCCATTGTAAAGGAAACCATGAATTCCTCTGGTATAAATGAACCCTTCCCACTGGCTTGGCTTCAGCAGATGTGGGGATGTCAGCCTCTGGGTCCTATAATTGCTTTCATCGGTTCCCTATGGCAACAGCCAAATTACAGATCCCCAGGGAAGACATTTTCCTGCAGGGAAGTTCCTGTTTATGGGAAAGGCTGCACACCCATTTGTCAAGAGCTTTTGTTATTCTAATGTGTCACCTAGTCCTTCCCAAGTTCTATTAAAAAAGTGACATCTTGGAGAACATAGTTACTTATGTCATTAACACATTGCTCCCCATGAAGTGGCTTACAATTGGAGCCTGTAGGAAACAGTAGACCTTTCTGCTCAATATTCCCATGTTAGAAATCCCCAGAGAAGGGTGGGACAGGACAGGACAGTATAAAGTCATTCTACAGACCACTTTCATCTTCTCTGTTTAAACCATTTTATATATTGAAAGCAGAATGATTTTAGGTTACAGGAAGCGAAAAACAGAAATTTTTGTGATTTCTATTAAGTTTAAAAAGCAGTTTTGTATAGAATTCAGGATGAGTGGATTCAGTTAATTTTTTGTTTGTTTTGTTTTGTTTTTGAATCTTTGTGTCTGTGATTGCAGGGGTGGGGGGAGGGGGAGCCACAGTGCATATGTGGAAGTCAAGTGCACTGGATTTTTCCAGTCATTCCATTCTTCCAGCCATGCATTCAACCATCTATCTAGTTATTTATGCTTAAGGCACAGTACCAGGAAGTAGGTTGGAGAAAAATTGCTTCTCTGAGAAATGCAGTTAGTTACAACTTTCTAAACACCATTCTAGGTTTTAAAGGAGACTCTGGGATTTTGCATAGCAAGTCAGACTTCTGGTTCTAAATATGTTCTGAGTATTCTGAGTCTTAACCAGCCAGAAGTATGAGAAATAGCCAGAGATCATGGTAATGTTCATTTATAAATTGGTTAATGATTCCTACTAAAAATGAAAACTTAACTTTAAAATTCAAAATTCAATGGGATTGATTAAAATAGATGATTTGCCCATTACCTGAGCACTTTAAGCACTTTCTCTATTTAATTCTTCTAACAGAGCCCAGGATATTCCACAGGTTCAAACAGGAATCTTGAGTCCAAGCCTTAGAGGCCAGCTTGGGCATGACCAATGGAAGAGAGATGTCACCTGACCTTCGAACATTCAGATCTTGTTCTGAATTGATGAGAATCCAGCATTTGAGCTTCAAGTTGTTCTGAATAGAATGTAAAAGGTCCATAAGTCCAACTCTGCCACCTGCTTCCTGTGTGGCCAGTGATTACCATTAAGTTTGCTTTGCCTCATCCTTCTCAGCTACAACAATAGGAATTGTAGAGCTATGCCTGTTCTTATCCAGTGTAGTCCACTGATGGGAGAAGGTTACGGGGTAATGTGTGGGGAAATATTTGGTGCTGTATCATGGAAGTGAAAGTGAGTTGATATTCTTATACGGAATCCAATGCAGTTGGTAATGAAAGTTTTCACAACAATCTAAGGAACTGTTCTGTCTTAGCAATGCAGGGGGAATTGTCAGTTGGTTTCTACATGTCTACTCGATGATGATTGTGAAATATCAAAATAGTGGAATGGGATACAGGTACATGATGCATTGTGATTAATATTCTACTCTTAAAATCTAAAAGACTGGCTCAAACCTTGCGCTTTAACAAATGAGACAAATGGAGCTCTAGCTTTATTTAAGAATTAGATGCAGGGCTTTATTCTTGCAGTACATAGTCTGCTAATGTCAGCATATTTTTCCTTGACTATTTGGACATAAAACAGAAAAAAAATATATATATAGTAATTATTCTTTAATATGCTTTGGTCTGTCAACCATTTTATAGAGAAATCTATGCTCATCTTTTAAACTGTAGATTAAAAACATCCCTACCAGCTATCAAAATGAATACTTTTATTTACATAAAAGTAGGAATGCATTATTTAGGAGCTCTTATTCCGGGTTTAGCATGCTCTTCTCTTAAAGGCTTCATGAGTGTCTGAGATGACTGCAAAATTCATCAAACAAATGGGAGTGATTACCATGAAATCAGGCTTCTGACTTAAGAGTTTTCTGCAATTAGTGGGAAAGCATCACACTTGGATTTATGTTATTTAGATTGACTGCAGGAAATCCTTTTGAAACCCTGCAGCAGGCTATAGATTTTGAAGAATTAGTCAATAGAGGCACAGCTTCCAGGTGAAGACATGGCAGATTCCCAGGGAATCTGTGGGCAGCCAGAGGTAGAGTGAGGAAGCCATAAGGAACCTCGTTTCCCCAGTTCTTCCTTCATCAAGCCACACAGGAGCCATGAAAAGGGACAGGGGACAGGGAGAGTCAGTAGCACCTAGGTCCTGAACACCCTCCATACCTGAGGGGCTTGAGGATGAGACACTGGGAACAGACCAGTCAGAGCAGCTGCTGTGAGGGTGAAGTGGCCAGTGCTTTAAATGGGGCCTCTAGCCCCTCAGGTGCCCCTGCCAGGCCCTAAGTTCTAGGTTTGGACAACGAGAGTCACCTATCCAAGAAAGGTGTTCATCCGCCTGGATTTGTTAGGGAAAATGTCACGGCCAATGCTGGAGTTTTTCAATGGCTCCTCATCCAGCATCCTCAGCATCTACAGAGAATGATGGAGATGCCTGTGAGAACAAAGGGCAGGACCCTAGAAGAGCCAGGCATTTACTGGTGGTGGTGATGGTGCCCCGGCATGACTGTCCAGTCCAGCCTCTGGTTCCCAAAACTCTTCAACTCTCTGTAATCCTCAAGTTACCAGTTGCCTGTGGAGTCTAACATGAGAACTATAATGGACACTCCTTCCCTGCCATCTCAGAGAAATTTTCCTGAGCTAGTTTTAAGGATTATTTTGATCACAGCTCTTCTCCGTGTAGTACCAGGGCCTAAATTTGGGGTATTGTACATGCTAGACAATCCTCTACCACAGAGCCACACCCTTTGCTTCTTGGAGAAATTATCTGTTTGAAGTTCGTGTGTGTGTGTGTGTGTGTGTGTGTGTGTGTGTGTGTGTGTGTGATGGGAAGTTGCTCTTGGAGCCTTGTTCATACTAAGTGAGTGCTTTACCATTGACCTATATTCCTAGACCTTTTAATTTGTTTTCAGATTCTTGCAGTTTTCCAGGCTGGCCTTGAATTTGCTATTCTCTGGCTTCATCCTCCTGAGTAGTTAGGGTTATAAGAATGAACCATCATAACCACCTTTTATATGTATTTTCTTATAGTAATAAAGGTTACATGTATTTAGATCCTAAAATAAAAAGGCCAATGAGAGAATGGAATGTTGAAGTCAAAAGCAGCCCTGAACCCTCATGTGCCGATTTCTTTCTGTCATTTATGCTGTGATTAAGTCTGAGAAAGCATAATGTCTAGTGGGAAGCAATTCAGCTCTGCAGTTTTATTAAACTGAGTTCAAATCCTTCATCTTTGGTAGATGATATATTCAAGTAAATCATTCAAGTTCACTGAAGCATCCTCCTTCTCTGATAAAAAAATTTCAGCAAAAAGTAATGCTTCTAAGGTGGATGAAAGAATTACATGAGAGAATGGATATAAGTTTGTCAGCTCCTCAGTCTCAGTCAATGACAATGGGACTAAGTCATTTTAGGACAATGTTGTTGCTGAGAACAGTTGGAAAATGTTTGAGAAGGCCACCGTGTCTTGTAGGACTTGTAAAGAGCAGTTCTTTAGATCCAGAATATTCAGATGGGTAGGCCTCCTGTTTGGGTCTGTCTTAGTCCTAGGGCTTGTCTGGGCTGCCTGGCCTGTGCTTGGTAACTAGCAATGGATAACTTCTGAAAGACTCATAGGATTGGCAGTGAGTTCAGGGCCTATCAAGGTGGAGGCTCTGGAGCCCCCAAGGTTACAACCTAGGTGTCAGAGCACACAGGATGTGACAGACTGGATGCTGAATTCATCTCAGGCACCGATGAGATTCAGGATCTGGAATCGTGAGTGCTCCGAGCCTGTCTGCTTGCCAGGAGCTAAGCATGAGGAGTTGGGCATGTATGAGAGAGAGCAAATCCGAGATCACAACCAAGAGAAGACACAGGTAATGGCGACGGATCTCCATGGTGTGTAGGAAAAGGAGTTGAGAGATGTGCGCTTGAGCTGTGATTCATCTGGTGAGAACCTTGATGGTAAGGTTGAGATTTTGATACCCGTTACTAGGAATTCTACAAATACAAAATGCAGACTTCAATGGTACTTTAGGTGTATATGGGAAAAGTAGTGAAAAGAATAAAATATCCAGGCAAAAGCAAACACACGCATATCTGCACTTTTTTTTGTTTGTTTTGAGATAGGATCTCAATATGTAAGCTTGCAGCCTGCCTGAGATTTGCTGTGTAGCCCAGGTTGGCCTCTGCCTCTTGGGTTTTGGAGTTACAGGAATACACCACCATGCCTGACTTCAAAATTTTTTAAAAAATATTTTATTTAATTTAAAGCAGTATATATATATATATATATATATATATATATATATATATATATATATAGAGAGAGAGAGAGAGAGAGAGAGAGAGAGAGAGAGAGAGAGCGCACACACCAGGGCCACCACCTTGCAGGTCTGGCTTATGTGGGTCCTGGGGACTTGAACCCGGGGCCTTAGGCACTGAAGGCAAGTGCCTTAACCGCTGAGCCATTTCTCCAGCCCCTGACTTAAAAGTTTTAAAAGAAGACATTTGTGCATTGTCGCTTTTTATCTTACAGCTTTCAAGAGAGATCACAATTTCCTCAACTCCACTCTACCCCTTAATAAAAGCACAAGATTTATCTGCTTTTATCTTTGTACAAACATTGAACCTACATTTCCCAGCTCACCTTGGACTTGACATATAGATTCATATAGATAAAAAATTGTTCTGTCCAGGACAGTTCAGTGTATGAAGCTACCAGAGGATTAAAAGGAGGCCGGTTTCTTCAAGGAATACATGTTTCCTTTTAGTTACTTCCTGTCTAAATTTAAATAGTGATATGTATCTAGTCACCTACAATAAGCAACGCACCTCTTTCACAGTGGAAGTATGGAAGTTCCTTTTTCTTTTGGAAAGAGAAAAGGGTCCTGTTGGCATTGATCTTGCTATACAACCTAGACTGGCCTTGAATTCATAATCCTCATGCCTCAGCCTCCAAAGTGCTGAGATTACAGACATGTACCACTGCAACCAGCTCTTATGAATGATCTTGACTTTTTTGGTCCTCTCTGGCTACCTCTTCCTAAGTAGTTTGAGAGGAACAGCCTAGTACAAATGTCAACATGGTTAGTGATGGAGACAGGTGAGTATTTAACAGCACCAAAGAGCCTCATGGACATACTTTACATGAAGGACTGGAAGAATAGGAAGCAATGTTGTTTTTCCAGGAACCCATGGACTTCAATTGCCATTATTACTGGAATATACCTGTTAGGGGTAACCACTCATCGGACTCCTTCAAAATTTTCTCTGTTATAAAATCTTAGGAAGGACTTGCCAGTGTTTAAGTCCAGGATAATTTGAGAAATTCTGTGTGTATCTTTCTTGATCACAACTAAAACTATCTGAGTTTGTTTGGAATGAGGCAACTGCATGAGAGAAGCAGTTTATATACACATGACATGGTTTTGCATGGTTTTAGCTGCTTAGAGGGGACTTGCCCAGAAAAGTCTACCACATGGCCTTAGGAAGAGCAAGGGGACACCATGGGGTCAGAGTGAGCTGGTGCGTAGCTAGTGACTCTGGAAAGGAATCAGGTAATGGCAGCGTAGTCTTACACGTCTGCATCATCTAGCTGGCATCGTCCCCACCCGCTGTTTTGGTTGGCAGAACTATTGCAAGCTGTGTGTGCTAAAAACCACTATTTTTTTAGGCTGTTTTGACAGGGATTTTCTCTTTAAATAGTAATAGCTCATTAAGTCCCTTTCCTCCCTATAATCCAGAACCTTCCTGGTCTCCCTGTATACTCGGAATATCAAAAGATATGAGTCACTAATATTTTTATTTCAAGTGAGATTATAGATGCTTATTATTAAAAAAAAAAGCTCCATAGGCCTTTGTGGGAAGTACGTATCTTGACTGTTGTTGGGCTTGGAGCTCTATTTAAATATAATTACAGTCTGACCCCATTTGCTCACAGTCTGAAGCTTTGTAATGAGAGATGGGCCGTGTGTGCTCATAGGGTCTGTGCCTAAGGCTGGGGCTGCAGGCAGATGTAGGCAGAGACATTCACTTAATGCTGATTTACCTGAATCTAATGCTCTGTGGTTGTTAATGCATAGATGTATATTCTCAATCCCCATGTTAGGGATATTAAAAAAACAAAACAACCTTTGCTAAAATCCCTAGAGATAAATCAAACAATTCTGCTTTTAAGTGAAATTGTTCACCTCCCAAGGCCAGACCTGTCTCTGTTTTGTCAAGCATTTAAAATATTCATTTGCAGCAAGTCTGATAAAAGCCTGTGTTTGCAGATAGCTTAAGAAACCTGTTATCTACCACCGTAATGACAGTTAATGCTGGTTAACTATTTCTTTTTTCACTTCTTAAGCAAAGTTCTTATTCGCTTTAGTTTTTAAGACCTGGTATCATACTTGATAAGGATTTCCATATAAATCCCCAAATACATAAGATTTTTTTTTGAGGTTTCACAAGGAGAAATGGAATTAGTGGATAGTTTTATGACTAAAGCATATTTTCCTGTAAAAGGAAATACCAGGTGAATAAGTTTAGTTCTGATAAATGTTAACAACCCTTTGCTCACTTCTAAGTTTTATTGTTTAATATTTTTTAAACAAACACTCTAATGATTTCTAAGCCTCTTAGTAAAACAAGCTTGTCAAAGGTGATTTGGTAATATCTTCAATACTGCCAACTCTTTTCTTTATATTTGCCATGGGGAATTAAACTTGTCTACTAATTTTGAAATTACATGTGTGGTGGTCTTCAGCTTGACCTGTGAAGAGAATGACATTTTGACATCAGTTTCTGCTCAGATGTCTAGAATAGTTCCTGGTTGCCCATTGTAAGCTATTCTGTTGTACAAGTAAGTCCTCCCTGCACCTGACTCTTTACCTGTCCTATACTTCCCCTCCTGGTCATTTTTAGCATGGTGTTTTCTCCACAAATATGGAAAAATCTGTGCCAACTCATGATCAGTTTACGCCAGTACTTTTCTTCATTTCAGAAGAGTACACATTCACCTAAGATGATCTCTTTTGACTTCACCCAAACTTAATACCCACTGTGTCATGGTGTTTAATATTCAGCGTAGGGCATCACAGACCTGAAGCTATAGTGTAGAGACAAAGGTCCTTGCGGTGACAACAAGGGTTGTGTCATATCTACCACAGAGCCTAGCTCACAGGCTTAAGTGTCCTAAATGGGTTAATATGAAACTGGATTTATCACTCCTGATGCCACTGAGGTGTGCAGAGCTGTGTTCTGTAAGCATGTGTTGGGGCATTAGAAAGGCTGGGACCAGCTTAGAGGAGGAATCTAAGGCCAATGCCACTTTGTTCCAAACTTACCTTTGTCCTTTTTAAGGTAATCGACTCCAAGGATTTGGGTATGTGCAAGTTGCTTTATGGGTTTTCTTATTGTCTACTGGAAGTTTCATTTTTTTTTTCTGGACCCTTTTCTGAGTCCGCTAACCGTTATGGTCATTCCAAAATGTCCACAGATCACTAGGCTTTTCTTTTTTTCCTCAACTTCCGTTTTTACCTCTGTTGAGTTTTCATTTCCTTTGACACTCATTTCATTGTCATCGTCTACTTTCATGCCATGCCCTCTAGTTCTAGGAAATGATGTTAAGTGCTGGAGTTCTGAGCTTTCATCCTCCAGTGATGGGAACCAGGAATCTTACCTGAATGTAGATGGCCCATGTTTCCATGCACATGTTCTATGATTGTTGTATAGAAAGTGTGGTCTTTTTGAAGCCAAGTTTCTTTCTTTGTGAGGTGTGTACAGTCCATTCATGAGTGAGTTGCTGTGAGGATTAGATGAGACCCTTTTTTGTAGGGTCACACAGTGCCAGACACTGAGCAGATATCTGGTCTACCCAATCAACTGCAAATCCCTCCATCTTGGTCTCTTTGTATTCTAGTGCTGATTGTTCCTCCCTGAAACACTTCTCTCTGTTTCCTCTTCAGGTAGCATACCTCTTTCTATTTCTTTTTGACACTTTTGCACTGATAAATACTGGCAGAATGGTACCCACACTTCCTAAGGATGTCTGGCTAGGGGTTTAGCACTGTTAAATATCACTGAGTTTAGTTTTATGTTAGACTTTTGTTAAATCTTCATTGGAAGCACCTTTTAATTTTTTTTCTGTGAATGAGTTAAACTGTTAAGAGCAGCGAGTCCGTGAATGGCAGCTTGGAGACCTTTCCCTTACGCATGGTATCCTTGAGGAGGGAGGAACTGTTTGCTAAGTAACCTCTTCTTTGGCAGTCATCCAGACTGCCGTCATCATGGCTCACTGCTTTGGATGCTTTAGGAGAACACTCTAGCAGGTGTAGGAACCCGGGTCACCACGATTCCTGCTTCCGAAGGCCTCACTATAGTTGATAATTCCTACTGGTATTGGAAGATGTCATTCAAGACAAGAGTCTGAGAATGCTAGATGATCCCGAAGAGTCTACAACTGTTTCCACTTGTCCTCAGGGAGGACTTCACTTGGTGGGTCAACAGAAAGCAGGAGATTGATGCCATGTAAGCAGTGGTCTGTGATTGGTATGCACAGAAGCTGTATTATGATTGGTACAAATTACAAAAATGCACTTGCTTGTCATGCCCTGTAGCTGTTATATCTTATTGCTGAGGCAAAACGCATGACCAGAGAAGCTTATGGAAGGAAAGGATTTATTTATAGCTTACAGTTTGGAGGAGAAGCTTCATTATGGTGGGAAAAGCATGGCAGGGGCAGGCTGTCTGCACTACATCTTCACATCAGCAGGGAAGAAGTCAGAAAGAGCAGGAGCATCAATTAGGGATGAGCCATCACATTTCCAGGCCAGCTTCGAGCAAAGCATCTCCCCTAGCAAGTCTCCAGCCTCACCTCCCTAAGGCTCCACAAAACTCCAGAATGGCAACAGCAACTGGGGATCAAGCACCCAAACACACGAGTCTATAGGGACATTTTACATCCAAACCACCAAACAGCCCCTTTCTGTCTACATGACAAGGCTGTTCAGATCACCCTTTGAGCCAACCTGAGACTCTTGTACCGAGCACAAGTGTTCCAGCATTAGGCCAAGTAAAAAGCTTCTCCTGAGTGGCCCGTTTAGGCTTCTTTATTTTTATTGTGGGCTCAGCATGCTAGGCTGGCAATGTAAACATGACATGTGCCTCAGGAGGCGGTAGCAGCTACTGACTTGGTGTCTGCAATGGTGGCAGTAGCAACAGGTGAGGTCAGGGTGGAGGCACCGTAATAGCAGGAGTTGTCTCAAGGTAGCTGAGCAGAAGTGGTGGAGACAAAGAAGGATTGCAGAAGCACGAAGAAACAAGAGAAAGGGAAATGCTGAAGACAAGAGATCGTGTGCTCTGTGCTCTTCCAAGCCTGAAAACCACGTGTCCTGATACCCAAAAGCTGAAAGCCATAACAATAGATGCCGGTAGGAGCCAATGATCTTAAAAGTCAAGGTTTGTAAGTCACAATTTGGCCATCGCTTATTGCTACCAATGCTCGCTATTGCTCACAGCTAGGGGTAAAAACAGTCAAGGCCCAGAGCAAAATGCCTTTGAGCCGACAACCTAGTAAGCTCCAGCCTCGAAGGACTGAGGCCATAACGCCTCATTTTGAGGGCCCAGAAGCTATGATCTGCTGGACTTCGCCCAGAAATGCCAGCATTGAAGAGACCTCCTTTTGCCTATCTATAACTTCCTTTTGGATGAGCCAAAGAGTGCTCAGTAAGAGGAACTTACCCTGTGAGAGATGTTTAAAGGTTAGTCCAAGCAGAAAGATGCTCAGAGGAATGTGTGAAGCCCTAGAGCAACACTGTGACACAGGCTGAGGCAAGGAAGAGCCAGTTTGGTGGCTTCCTAGTGACAGAGTCATCAGGAGGTGACTGTTTTCTTTGAACTAGCTTCATGTTGTTCTTTGGCCAGAATAGAGCACCTTCTCTGTTATATTTTTTTTCTCACAGACTGTAAACATGTCCATCAGAGCTTCATTGTAAGAGTTGTTGGACAGGAAATGGTAACTAGTATGTAACCAATCCTAGTCCTATTGTCTTTATACAGTATAGACTAGATTGGGGATATAGCTCAGATGACAGAATGCTTACCAAGCACGCACAAAGCCCTGGGTTCAATATTAAATAAACCAGGTGTGATGATACATGCCTATAATCCCAGCACTCAGGATGTAGAGGCAGGACAACTAGAAGTTCAAGGTCATCCTCAGCAGCATAGAGAGTGTGAGGCCAGCAGCCTGGGATACATGAGACTCTGCCTCAAAAGATTTCACACCCACACACACACACACACACACACACACACACACACGCATGCATGCAGGCATGCATGCACGGAGAAAGAGAGGTTTCATTCCGTTTGGGGAGCTCACATAGTTCTGATTGACTTGATCATACAACCCTAAATAAGTTGTAAATGGTTAAATTTGCCTCTCTTTAAAATGCCATTTTTTTAACTGAGTATCACTTTGCTTGGCAGTCACTTTTGATGTTTATGGTGGAACCATAGCATTTTCGGTTGGCTGTATTTAAAATTCCATTTCCTTTGAGGCATGTTTATATATTATTTCACTTCAGGACCTATCACACCATTGCAAGTTTGGTTTCACTTGTCATTTTTCCTCATGTCTTCTTCTGGCATGCCTCCTCCAGTTTATCTTGGCACTACTCACCTGCATACGGCAGATGTAATCTGTGCCTCATCACTGGCACAGAATTGCTCTCATTTATTTATTTTCTGTTCAGAATGACAAACTGATACTTCAAATATGTGAAAATGCTTTAGAACTACTTTCAGCATAAGGGCTTGTTGATGTTTTAAGACTGATCTAGCCACTGTTAGATAGTGGTGCTTAGGTTTGCTGTTTTATTCTTTTATTATCAATGAATAACTTTTTAAGATCCTTAATATGCACAACAAGGTATTGGATCCTGTTGCAATCAGGTTAAAGAGTCCATGCATAATTGTCCAACATTCCACATGTTCTTATTACAGCCAGCATTTTATAGAATATGAATCATCATGTTCTTAGTACTTGAATCAAAAATCTGCACCCAGAGTAGTCTTAAGCTCATGGTTGGATAATGAGTGAGAGAATTGTAAACAGACATGAATGTGGTTTACTTTGGCTCAGCCTACCCACTCCCTAGATGTGATCATTCTTTCTGAATTATTGTCTCTATGGATTGAAATGTCAGCCTTCTTTCTACAATGCCTAGGACAGTTGGGAGGTGGCTATGCTACTTGCAGGGAGATGAGAGGGCCTTTGATCCAATGGCCAGGCACACTCCCTGGGATCCAGCTTGGTTCGTGATAGCCTGCCCACCTAAGAATGCATTCACAGAGCAAACAGGAATTTGGAGGGATCCCAAGATATGTAGAAGGCAGGGCTTATCTCTTCCAGTGGAGGCCAAAATGAGACAGAGCTGCTATTTGGAATCTGTGTTGGCTCTGTTATTCCCTGCAGCCAGCCAAAAGGTTAACGCAGGGTAACCCAGGCAGGCCAGTGGGGTTAGTGAGTGGTGACCTCTATGAGGTCTTGACAGGCTGGACAAATGGCGGAGGGGTGCCCTGTTCTTAAGCAGACTGCTCCTGGGGCTTAGTCCTATTGACGTCCCTTTTCCCAGATTTCTGCTGATTTCACCACTTACTAATGTCCTTTTTGATAAAGTTCTATTCAGTTTAAGTTGCCAGGGGACACTTTGTAATATTCAAGGTTAAGAGTCAAATAATAATGAGACAATTCAAACAACTAGTCATTGTGGAGAGATGTGTGGAAGAGATAGATGTGGAAGTATTTCTGGAAATAGGTAAACCAGAGATTACTCATCCAAAGATTAGCAAGAAAGATCCAGCAAAAGACTTAGAGTGGAGTATGAGCGGTTAGGCTGAAAGCTACCAAGAAGATTTACTATAACTTAACAAAAAGGAAAAAAAAACCTTGACTTTTTGTTTTATGGAGAAAATAAATTGATTTTTAATTAGTACATAAAAACACTATATACACATACATACATACATACATACATACCATTTGCTTGGCAGTCACTTTTGATGGAGGGAAATGGGGGTACCATCATAAGACTCGTTCATGCAATGTATCTAGTTATTGACAATCAATGTGGGTAAAAAAGAATGTTAAGAAAAACAAAGTGCTGTGTTGTAATGAATCCTGTTTTGTGCTGGCTCCCTGCTCTCTGTAGGTTCAGGTAGGAGGCTGGAGGATATGATTTCATATGCAGAGGCCTCCTGTGCTCATATCCATTTCAACACAAATTTCTTCCCCCTTTAGTCTTTTCTTTTTTAGGGGCTAAGTTGCACAGCTTTGTTCCACTTGGAGTTCTTTGTAAGATCTGTCTTCATTTCCTATGTTCTATCAGATTCCTGTGTTTCCCTGTACTGTTGGGCCAAACACCATTGTCTCCATAGTGCTGTGTGGGGCAGCAGCTGCTGGTCTGGCTTTGATATTAATTTCCTCTCTAGAGCAGCAATTCTGAGCTGAGGGGCATTAGCATTTTTTTTCCAATTTTGAAGAGAGATTTTGATCTCTGAGCACCCTTGATATCATGTGTTCTACGCTTGCTTTCCCTCTCTCTCTCTCTCTTTCCCTCCCTCCCTCCCTCTCTTCCTTCCTTCCCCCCTCTCTCTCTCTTTCTCTCTCTCTTTCTTTCTTTCTTTCTTTCTTTCTTTCTTTCTTTCTTTCTTTCTTTCTTTCTTTCTTTCTTTCTTTCTTTCTTTCTTTCTTTTTCTTTCTTTCAAATCTGGTGTCATGGATTAAATTCAGGACCTGATGCATACTAGGCAAGTATTCTATGGAGTCCTGAGCTATACCCCCAGGCATCCTTGCTTTCTTGCAAGTGAGTTGTGGTTGCTTTCAGTGTAGCTTAGGTTTCTGGCAGGCTTCTGATACAAATTGAAAGGTAGAGTCCTAGGATTCTGTAAACTGGACCTCTTCAGATTATTTTGTGTGCTCATGCTTAATGTTCTTCCCTTTGTGTTTGGTAGAATTACTGATAGTAGATCTTAGGCTTGGATTTTCTTGGGAATCTGAAGAAATTCAGCTCATTTCTCTCCTTGGCTTTCCTTTTCTTGCAGTGGATGGAACCCAGGGCTTTGTGCAAGCTGGACAAATGTTGTGCCACTGAGCAATATCCTCAGCTCTGTTCATGCCTTTCTTTCATTAACCTGTTTCTATTATGAGGGTCTCTCATAATTAGTGTGTAAAGGATTTTGACTAGTGTTGAAATGCCATTGCTTTTTGGTTGTAAAATTTAAAAGTGCTGTCTAACGTATCTATTTTTTAATAAGACAGTTTTTTAGGTGGTACATATATGGTGACCATGAAATCATCATCCTACTGCACTTATATAAAATGATTATTATACTTGAAGGGAGACATGCCTCTGAAGATACTCAGGATCAAAGTCCATTTCTGCACTGCAGTAAAGACAAGTTGCATCTTTGTGATTACATCCCTTGTCTGTAAGAGGGGATAACAATTTTCCTGCTTTTTTATCAGGCCATCACGTTGGTCATGCTGGCTCACATACAGTTCCTGGCAGTATGAGAATCCCATTCTGACAAGGGTGGACCCCAGCCTAGCAGGGCTTGGCTACAGGTGGCTTTTGCAGCCTTGTCTTCAGCCTCTCTTGCATATTATTTGTGGCACAGTAAACTTTCATTTCATATATACACAATGACCTCACAATACCCCCACTTGTGCTCTGTCTGGGCTTCCAAAGTTCACTCAAAGTCCCAGCTACGCCTTCAGGGTGTTCTCCCCTGTGAGGTCTTCCTTGTTCTTTTGGATCCAAGAAGCATTTTAGTAATCTCTTCTACTGTGCCACCTTCTTGCCACAATGTTGAACTGTTATGGCCTTGTATTTCAGATGAAGCTGAGTGTTAGGATGGGTCAGGAGACACTGGGATTGACATGTATATGTCAGGCAAACTCTCGTCTTCATGTCTGTATCACAGAATACTTTGGATTATACCTATGATTCTTCCCTAATTCTGGGTACAAGATGACATGGCTGTGTATTCCTGTGTAGACAAGTGAGTTGGTAAGCCTTTGTCTTCATGCACAAATGACTAATGTAGAGGATTCGGATGGGGATGATTTCATGTGGATGAAAACAGCACAGGAAGAGAGGGGATCACTGGTACTCTCTGCGGCAACAGTCTCAGTGGATGAGCCAGTGACAGTACGCTAGAAGTGCCTTGAGGTGAATGACCAGAGGAGAGGCGGTGACTGGTGACTGGGCCAGGGTGAGGCGTTGTGTAGAGAGTGAACGGGATGCACCCTGTGCTAAAAGGCACGTCCTTTAGTCACACTGTGAAGACCATGTGAGCTCCCCAGTGACAGGACATTTACTTCAGACCAAATAAATGATGGTTCAAGAGGGTGAGGAAATGACTGGAGAAGAGGATCTTCCCATCCCTCATCCAGGGTGGATCACTCGGGAAGTGTCCTAAAATTCAGAGCCCCAGCCCCACTCCTAACATTTACAGTTCTATCAATCCAGAGTAGGGTTAGGGTTGGTGAATTAATAAATGATCTCAGCCAGTCTATTACAGCTGGCTGATGAATTTCCCTTAGAGAATACTGGCTTATCTCTGAGAACTCGGTAACATTTCTACACAGAATACATTTTCCCCGGGGAGACAGACCATGGCTAGCTCTGTTTCAGGACCACTACATTAGGAGGAAAAGCATGCGTGAGTGACAAGGCCATGGCAGGAATCCTGAACTTAGGAACCTTTGAAGAAACATTTAGTGAGACTAGAAAAGTTGATGTGTTCAGGATCCCTTCGATAAACACATTAAGCAAGCACAAACTTTCCACCCAGCTTGTAAATCAGGAGTGTATTTGAGTTTAGAAGTAGTTTTTAGAGGGCTTAGAGATTTCACCTTCTATCTATAATATATTGGCTTTTATTTTTTTAAGAAACGGTTCAAATCCACATCTTTTCCTGACCTAATTAAATCTTCTGGGTCCCCCCCCCTTGGGTTTGATTTTTTTTAATTTTGAAGTTAGTAGTAATAAAGGTGAATTAGAATGAGGTTCTTTAATGAGGATTATTAACAGTGTGGCCATATTTCACTCTAGTATACCTAAGGTCGTGCTTGCATTTCTTTGATAAAGCATCGTTCTGAAATTGATTGAGTGTGTGGGAAGAACCGAGATGGGGACAACTTGGCTTTCACTCCAAGCTCAAGAGTTTTCCCATTAGTCAAGTGTTCTGTTGAGAAGTGGTAGAGGGGCCCTCACTTCCTTTGAAAACCAGGGAAGGCAGAGTGAACATACTGTTTATGTGAGCATGCTCCATGCCTAGTGGGGTCCCGCAATGCTGGAGGGAGGGACTGTATAGTTGGAGATGTGCTTCTCAACACAGTAACTCAGAGCGGTCATATTGTAAAACTGCAGATGGGAGTTAAGCTTCCAAAGTCCCCCGCTGGATTACTAATTTAAACATTCCAGAAACCGAGCTTGTCGATGAAGCTTCCTCCAGACAAATTTATGGTCCCATAAGGGGTTCCTGTTCCTTAAGCCCAGTCAAAAGGAGAGGACAGATTTGAAGTGAATAGGGTGGGGACTTACCTTGTGATGCTGATGACAAGTCTGTCTGTTGAATCCTATGTCTCCTCTGCTGGCTAATCGCCTTGCCCAAAGCTGAGTGGGCAAGGGCAGGACTAGGTGCCAACCCTCTTCATGCTTCCTCTCCCAGTCTGCTTCTCTCAGATGTCCCTCTCTTCAATTTCACTGTAAAGGACATGACATGAAGTAAATAGATCATTGAGTAAACACTCATTTATAACCAGAAAGACACTCAAGTTCTCTTGACCTTCAGAAGGTTAATGGACTTAGTTCCCTATAGTTGAGCAACTAATTGGTCAGATAAAATGACTGGAAGGAAAAGCCGATTGACAACAGTTTTTGTGCTTTGTAACTCTTGCTCTCAGCCTGGAGAATTTTGCATAGTATCAGCTTTCTAAATATAAAAAAATGTAACAAATTATTCTCTTCAAAGTGTACTTTCTGGATAGCCTGAGTGCCAAAAGTTGGTCTGGAGTAAGTATTAACTAGCTTTATGTTTCATAAACTTGAAGCATATGTGTAACATGTAATCAATGGTGATCTTCTTGTTTCAAACCTAAAACCCCTTGTGACTGGCTGAGGCATACGACACTGTTCCAGTGCATTCCACACACAGTGTAGGCAGCTGGTGGTGTTTGCTGAGGTCTGCCAAACATTAGCCTCATTCTGCAGATTCCTTGACTAGCAAGCCTGGGATATCTTCACGGGTTCTTACAGCCACTTGCTGACTCGGCTTTTCCTTTCCTGGACCATTTTAGGAGAAGCAACCCATCAAAATGGACTTCTGTTCTTTCTCTGGAGCCATCCCGAGTTTTCTTCTTGCTTCTTTTTATCTCCTGGTGTGGTGTCATCCAAGTTGCCCTCCTTGAGGTCATCCATCCTCTGTTCCCTCTCATCCCAATTTCCCTCCACGGAACCTGATGTATTGTCTGACACTGAAGTCTTTCCTTAGGAGGAGTGGAGCTGAGAGAGAGGGAGGGAGATGCCATTTAGTTCAATACAAAAAGGTAGGAACTCTAGGGGCAGGATGTTATCCATGGGTTCAGCAAGGTGCTTAGTGACTAAGTCCAGAGGGGAAGGTTTTCCTTGATCTTCTTTCTACTAAATATCGATTAGATGGTGGGTTTGTTCTTAACTTTATTACAAAAAGAAAACCCTTTTTAGTAATTCTGGCATGTTTTTCTAGGATTGGGAAGAGGGATATAGAAATGAATATAGCAGGAGTTATGTGACCGAATGTATATCAGAAATGTAGATAAAGAAAAAAAATTATGATTTTTGTCTGTTTGAGATGACATGAACCACACACAGTAACTTCATCATCTTGTATCACTGACCTACACTTTGGTCCATAACTCCAAGTTCAGCTTTCCATATTTCCTTGGGAGATGAGTGATAGGTGTGAAGGAGTCATATATCCTGTAGGGTATAAATTCTCAGGGTTGTCCATGGTTAAAACTATCCTTGAAAATTTTTCTAGGGACCATCTGGGTCTCAGTTCAGCACACTCTCTCTTGGTCATTTCAACAATGCCACTGCAGATCCCCTTTGCAGTGAAATTGATGGTTGTTTCCTCATTTGAACTCAGAATTAGGTGACCTGAAACTAAACTCTTGCTCTAAACAAATTCTTGCTCTCATCCTGGAGAATTTTGTATAGTATCAGATATATATATGCATATATATATATAATTATTCTCTTCAAAGCAAAGCATACTTTCTCGATAGCCTGAGTGCCAAAAGTTGATCTAGGGTATTAACTAGCTTTTTGTTTCATAAACTTGAAGGATATGTATAACATGTAATCAATGGTGATCTTGTTTCAAAGCTAAAACCTCCTGTGACTGGCTGAGGCTTATGACAGTGTTCCATGCTCATTTTGGTAGTAATTAAAATCTTTAGACCTGAGAATTATCCAGACTGCAGTGAGAGGTCTCTCTAAGAAGGGCATGAAGAACGGAGGAGAGAGAGACTGGTAGACGTGGGGTTGCTAGGTCATTTTTCTCATGGCTCAGCTCCATCACCTCTCTGGAGCAGCTAATTGTCAGGCTTCTGGACCAAGTGCACTTATTTCTCTAGTGCACACCACCCTTTGCATCCCTGAAATCCTGTAAGTTTAATGTACCTCTCATGGGAAGACTGCTTATCTGTGGATCTACTTTAGTGAGCAAGACACAGTTAATCGACAGAACCAGGACTTCTTATAGCCTGATTGTGGTTCAATGTAGTCGGCTATATAGGTGAACCCTAACCACTCCCTTACCATTCCTCACACTAACCATTCCCCTACTCATAGGGAATGGGAATGAATCGAAATGATATGTGTAAAGTTTTTTGCTCAATGAATGTAATGAGGAGGGAAGTGTTCTTTGAGGGGTGTACACTTAGCTGAGCCTAGATGGATCAGCACCCAGTGAACATGCTCAATGGGTTGAACTCAGGAACTTCTTTTATCTCTTGTCTCAGACAATGATTTCTCTTTGTTAGGAAAATCCATCAAGAAATGGATTTGTAAATCATAGTAATCTGGGAGGAGTGCTATTGGGAATTGAATGAGTATATGTTTTTCCTTGGGAGATGAGTGATAGGTGTGAAGGAGTCATATAAACTGTAGGACGTAAATTATCAGGGTTGTGCATTGCCAACCCTATTGGGCATTGAATGAATATCTGTTTTTGTTTTTGGTTAATTTCCTGGGGACCGATCAGTAACAGGAATTGTTTTCTGGATGGGAACTCTCTTCTGGTTGAGGAGTTCCACTTTGGAGGAAAAATGACAGATTGGTGTATCTTTAATTGTTTTTTTTTTTTTTTTTTTTTGGTTTTTCGAGGTAGGGTCTCACTCTAGTCCAGGCTGACCTGGAATTCACTATGTAGTCTCAGGGTGGCCTTGAACTCACGGCGATCCTCCCACCTCTGCCTCCCGAGTGCTGGGATTAAAGGTGTGCGCCACCACGCCCGGCTGGTGTATCTTTAAAAGAAATAATAGCAAGGAATTCAGCCCTGCCATTCTGTTGTCCTCATTCCTTGAGAGTATCTAGAACTAAATATTGAGTTACTTAGAAATGCAATCTCCATTAAGCCTTGGTCATTGATATCTTTGAAGAATATAGCATATATGGTTATACGGGAGAAAATATTTGTGTCTCAACTTGCACGTCTATATACTACCACAAGTATATATTTTAGGAATAACTTAATCATCGAATGATACATTTTAAAGAAAACAAGTAAAATGTCCCCCTTTTTTTCAGTGCTGGGGATGGAATCCAGGGCCTCTTTTATGCTAGGGAAGTACTGAGCTATGCCCTTGCCCTGAAAAACTTGTCAGAAGTCCTCTTAAAGCTGTTTGAGATTACTGATCTGTAACACCATTAAAATAGGTCAATGATTAGATTATTCTGGGACCATTACAAAGACAACAGATTCCTGGTGCTGCTCCTAGAAGATTCTATTAAATAGATTCATCTACTAGTGTTTGCCAAAGGTCAGTGTGCATGTGACTCACTGGGGACTTGTTACAGCAGAGGATGCCACATGGCACCTCATAGGATCTGATTCAGGAGTCCTGGGATCAGAGCCTAAGAATTTGCATTTCTAACAGTGCCCCAAGGATGCAGATGGCACAGGGACCCACTTTGAGAATTCCTGCTCCTCTGTGGGTCTGGAGAGACCTGTTACTGAGGAGATGTTGGAGTAAATACTAATCTGATGGCCTTCTCTCTAGACAGGTAGGACAGATACCCCACCATTTTATTTTTGTTTTTTGAGCCCTCCATCTAGGACAGAGAAGCTACCTGCTGGTTACAGTGTAGTTTTTGAGACTGTGATACAGAGGGAAACATAAGCAGTGGTATATCAGGTAGTTTCAGCTTGACACAGCAAACTCATGAAAGTTTTAATTAAATCCAGTAGCAGATCTGTGAGATACTTATGTGCATATGGATAAACAGAGACTGTCAAGTCCCTAAGAATTTGGCTGCATATTACAGTCTTTAGGGGTGGGAATACCACAGTTACCCATTTTAAAATATGGATTTTTTAAAGATAAATAAGAAAAACACACGGTGGTTGCCATCCAGTCTTTTTAAATATTAGGACTTCGGAGATTGAGATGAAATGAGGTATGTGGTGAGTGCAATAAGCCATAGTAACTTCAGAAATCAGATGACTCGTTTGCTTTGTATTATGTAGAACATATCCGTGGGCAAATAGCACATTTTACAATAGAGCATAGCATTAGCCATTTAAATGCTTGTGCAATGTTTAAAAACTGCTTGCAAGATTGAATTATGTAGGAGAATATTCTATAATGCTTAGTGTCGGATTCACTAAACATCACCAGCACGCTCGGTTTCTGAGGCATTATATACTTTGATTGTTTGGCAGGCAATTAAATGTAGATGTCAGTGTGATTTAAAGGAAGAAGGCTGGGGCTGTGGCATGTCACGATAGGTTTTTTTTAACTCTTAAAATAATTATGCATATTATAGATCACTGTTTATCCGTTGAATTGTGTTGGGTAGCTTATAGCTATTTATCTTCTACAGTTTTTTAAAATGGAAATAAATGGTTAGGACCATCTTCAATTTTATATATTTTAGGAAAATAGAACATAGAACGTTATGTCTTGTTGGATGGGTACTTTAGTACTATTTTTGATCTGTGTTCTCTATGGAGAGACCCATTTAATGCTTGATACATTTGATGAAGGCTGCCTTAAATGGGGTCATTCTGTATTTGGAACAAATGAGAAAAATGTCCTGGAAAACTCCTCAAGGAGTGTTGCAGTCTTTTAGAAAATAGCTTTAAAAGGATTATAATTGCAACCGTAAGAATGATTTTCTAGTGCATGTAAGTCAATTTAACCTGTGAAGACAGAATGATTCAAAGTGTATGTTTATCTTACACATTTATAGAGGGAACTCATTAACAATCTGTAGGAATACTTCCTTGCTTCCCAGAGGTAGGTGACATGCATGGAGAGGGGAGCAGGAGCTTTGCGTGCAGACCCCACATTGAAACTCCTGGACTTTGGTTAACATACTTAATGACTCTAAATGACCATTTAGAAAACCAGAAGAGAGAAACAACATAGGGGTTGGAATATGGGAAACTGTATCTAAAGCTAGTGAACCACACTGGGCCGCCGGGAGAGGACAGATAAGTTAGTGCAGACTAATGAGTGCTTTGAAGGCTGAAGAGTAGAGCAGCCAGTTCCCCAGCACAGATACAGAACCAAGCAGCTGCTGCTTCCAGGGCTGGGAACCCAGCGCAGGGCTGTGGACCAGTGATGTCAGGGGAGGAAGTCCCTGCAAGGCGGCACCTGCAGAACCTGGAAGGAAGGTGTCCTCGAAGCAGGCAGGGCAAGCTGTTAATGGGAGGTGCACCACTGGCAGGCTGGAACTGGAATCCATGGCCACACTGGACAGGAAACAGAGAAGATCCAGTGGAGCTGGGCTGAAGCCCCTCAGGGTCCACTTCCAGTGACAATCCAGCAAGGTCCACAACCTCCCAGAACAGCATCACCAGCTGCAGATTAAGAATTCGAATACACATGAGCCTATAGGGGAAATTTTGCATTCAAACCACCAGTCATAAGCAAAACCATTGTGTATGGAGGGTGGAGTTTGTGTGTTGTGTGGTGCGTGTGGTATGTGTGGTATGGGTATGTATACATGTGAGCACAGGTGTGTGTGCTCATATGTGTGGAGGTCAGAGGTTGCCATGGGGTATCTTCCTCAATCGCTCTCCACCTTATTTTGATACAGGGTCTGAGCTCACTGACTCAGGTAGATGAGCTGGCCAGCAAGTCCCTGGGGTCATCCTGTCTCCACTCCCCTAGCCTTGGGAAGACAGATATGTGCTACCACCTCTGGTTTTGTGTGGTTGCTGGAGGATTTGAATGTGTGTTCTCATGCTTAGAAAGCAAGCACTTCACCTCTTGAGCTACCTGGCTAGAAACTAAGCCATTCTTTTAAACCTGGCTTTAAATGGTAGGCAAGAATCCTCATCAGTTTGCTTCTCTCTAGACCTGGAGCTTCAGCAGGATGGAGTGCTCACATGGAAACCAGCCAAGGTGTCCCCTGGGGTACAGATAGAGCCCAGCTTCTGTAGGTCTCATAACATAACGTTTTCATATTACTCTGGGTGAACTGAGAGAAAGAAGAAAGATAAATTCTCTCCAATATGCAAATGACAATATTTTATTTTCATAAATCAGGGTTGACCTTTATAGACAAATAGCCTTGCTATCTAATTACGGCCAAGATAAAATAAAATAAAGAGTTGAAGAGCCATAATTTGCCAGGACTTCATTAACATTTAACTGGTTTATAGTTTTCACCCATAATAAGAGTGAAGATAGTCAGTGATTTAGTCACACTTTATGGCTGGGTTATTTTGGAATATACCAGAACCAGCCTAGATGGTTTGGGGTGCGATATTAGGATAGTTTCCATTGTTTGGGTAGATATTATATTACATTTATTTTAAGCAGTTTTCTGGAAGAAATATTGCAGTCAGAGTCTGCATAGAGGGGGCTGGAGTGATAACTCAGCAGTTAAAGGTACTTGCTTTCAAAGTCTGCTGGCCCCGGGTTCAGTTCTTTAGCACTCAATGTCAGATGCAAAGTGGTCCATTAGTCTGTGAACCCAGTGTGCCTGATACAATGGGAAATGGAGCCAGGAGAATTCAAAGTAGAGGTCCTGCTGATTGCAGGTTGTCTGCAGCAGCAAGAGAACTGTTTCAAAGGAGGTAGAGCATGGATGCCCCGAAGTTGTCCTCTGACCCCCACACTCCACACTCCCCCTCCAAATAATACATAAATAATTTTAAAAGTATATCTATAGAAATTTGGGTAGTATGCTGTCCTTCCTTCCTTCCTTCTTTCCTTCCTTCCTCCTTTCTTTCTTTCTTTCTTTTTCTTTTCTTTCTCCCTCTCTTGCTTTTTCTTTTTCTTTCTCTCTTTCTCTTTCTTTCTTTCTATTTTCCTCTTTCTTTTCTTTTTTCCTGGAATATAGTCTCAGGGTGGCCTCAAACTCACATCGATCCACCTACCTCTGAGTCCACACTGCTGGGATCAAAGGCATGTGCCACCACACCCAGCTGTCAGTCCTTTGAAAAAGTATTTATTGGGTTCTTGCCATGTGCTAGTATCCAGAGAATACCAAAGTGACTAATATTAGGTCAGAACATTGCTCTTGAGAATATTTATTCCTTGTCTATGGCTGTCAGATACATGTTCTTAAACCTTGCAGATTTCAAGAAAAAAATACTGGAGATGTTTAACGCTGAAACTTGCACTTGAACTTCATTACTAGAAAAGACACCTTAAAAACCAGAAGCTTAATTGTTCACTAATTGGTTATTTCAATTATTTTTCTTAGACAAGGTCTTACCATGTATCCCAGGTTGGACTCAAACTTGTAACCCAAGTTGGCCTTGAACTCAAATCCTCTTGTCTCAGCCTCCTAAATACTGGGACTTGATTCTATTCATTCTTACATCATTTCTTATCATCTCATCATATTTTAGCCCAATAAACCATCTTTGCCAGCTTGAGTCTCATGAATAAAGACTGATACACAGGGGGCTATATCCTGCAGTAATAAGAAATTCATACTAGACTTCATTTTCCAAGGGCTTGATAGTCATACATGGGTCTAGAAAGAACTATGTTATAATCTTCCTGCTTCAAGTGATATAAACAGCTTTGTATAATGGGGGAAATGTTATCATGTTGCATTGGCCTTCAGGGTTTGGGTTTGCTCTCAGCTGCATTTGATTTTGCCTCAGTATCTGGGTGCATCTTTAGTGCCAACAGTCATTTTGTAAACCAAGATCCTTGCCTTGCTTAGTGGGTGTCCTAGGTGTTCCTTGCTGGTTCAGGTTGCACTGTAGGCTTCATCAGAGTGACCTTAGATGCCACTGCAGGCCCCTTTAGTGTCACATCAATAATTATTACATTCCTCTTCATGATTATTTGTGCCACTGTTGCTTGGCTTGTTTCGTTAGTCCTAAGCTGCTTTCTACATCCAAACTCCTGTTTATAGCCAAGGGAACTTTAGTTTTCTTTTTCCTTCATAAGTGTTTGCATAGTCTTCTAACATTTCTAAGGAGTATTGGAAAGTTATTAG
>PVHP010024783.1:0-26119 GCA_004024765.1 Zapus hudsonius
GTAGTCTCAGAGTGGCCTTGAACTCACCGCGATCCTCCTACCTCTGCCTCCCAAGTGCTGGGATTAAAGGCGCGCGCCACCACGCCGGGCATCTCTGCTTGTAAATGAATAAATAATAAAAATATTTTAAATATATATATAAATAATAAAAAATATAAACGCACAGTAGTGTGACGACAGACAGCACAATGTGCAGTACCAGAAGGCTTAGATAGAGGACTTAAAGTTTTCATCATAAAGAAATGACAAGTGAAAAAAAAGGCATTTGAGAAGATAAATGTTTGACCTGATTTAAAATGTGTAGCATTGAAACATTACATAGCACCGCTTTAATATGTATAATTTTCACACGTGTTTAAAAATTAACTTCAACAGAACGAAAATTAAAAATAAATGTTTTTACTCTACTGGTAAAAAAATTACATATAATATAATATATTAATATTAATATATAATTACATATATATGTAATTTTTTTACCAGTAGAGTATATATATAATATATATATATATATTGGAGAGATATAGGAAGATGCCCAACATCAACCCACGGCCTCCACATGCACACACACGCGTGTGAACAAACACGCATGCACTCGAGCACACCACACTCATGCAAAAATAAGTGAATTCGAAAACAGGCACAGCTGTGTCCTGCCTCACCCAGAGCGCTGTTGGCTTAACGGACCTACAATATGATGTGGGTTTGGAATTTTTAAGCTTCTAAACGCAGGAAAGTTTGGGAACCAACACTACCAGACAAAGCTGCTTATCTCTGCTGTGGTCTAGAGGCAGAAAGATGTGGAAGAGTGGTGTCCACATTATTCTGCTCAGGTGGGGACAACAGGAAAAGATGGACCCAGGCTGCATTAGCACAAGAACAAGCATGGTGACCTGGGAAGCTTAAAACCACCTCTCTGGCCAGGGAATCTGGTCTGAGAGAAAGAGCCGTCCACTTCACCCATAGGTATCCAGCCACCACCAGGCAGGCAGAAGGGAAAATGCAAAGCCCGGGGTCTGGCGAGGGAAGAAGTTGGCATCTGCAGCATCTCTTTCTGTGACTTTACAGAGATTCTGCCGCCAGCGGAACGGTGTGTGCTACAAGAGAACTTCATCATGAGCAGAGGTATTTCCATGTGAGGACAGAGAACCTGACATGTCAAGTGACTGGTCTGGATTTGATGATGAAACGAACACAAAAATAATTAGGAAAACCTGAGCAGAAATAATAGCATAGTTTTAAACAACCACACATCTGTTAAATCACAATTTTGTGGGATTGTCTTTCCATTCTCAACCACTCAAACAGTATATTCCCTTCATATATATTTTAAATTCCCAGCTTGCCTGCTTGGGCATTCTTGAGGCAACCAACACTTATGGTGATTTTATGTGTGGTGAAACAGCTCGTCGGGTAGAGTGCTCACCTAGGACCACACAAACCAGGTGTCATGGCTCACACCTGTCATCCCAGCAGGAAAAGGAGGAACAGAAGTACAAAGTTATACCTGGCCTCATATCAAGGCTGTGCTACATGAGAAACTGTCTCCCAAAATAAAGAAGAAAAAAAGGAAGGGAAGGAGAAAAGGGAGGAAAAGAAAGGAAAGGAATAGGAGGGGAAGGGAAGGGAGAGGAGCAGGGGAGGGGAGGTATCTAAATATTACTCTCTCCAGTCATCCTTGTTTTGTAAGTCCTGATTCCCGTCTTTAGATTTTAAGCCCCCATTAGGTCTTCAGGTATCAGTGATGACCAGGAAGAGTCCTATGGCCATGTTCTCAAGGTGTCTGCTCACCAGTGATGCTCCTGTGAGGCCTTCTAGAAGATCCAAGAGCTTCCTTCCATCTTTGAGATCTGTGAACATATCACTGATGGGTGGTTTCCCACTCTACAATAAAGGAAAAGGAAAGCATGTCACTTGACAGAAGAAATGTCACATATTTGTAACATTTAAAGGACTTTGGACTGTTTCTAAGTCCAGCCTCAGTCTAGTGCTTGGAATGACAGGACTCTTGGAGAATTCCTAAAGCCCTCCAGAGAGATAAAAAGCACCAACTCCCCATGATGGACACTGCAGGGAGGGTCTATGGCCCAAACCCCCTGCACCTCCATCAGTTCCACAGATGCTGGACTTCCTGTGACAGGATGAGACTTTTCCCCACAAAGTGATTCCTGCCAAGAAAATTGGGTACCTTCACTTTTTAAACCCAGTTTGACCAGGAAGTGCCTGGTAAGCCTGGCTCGGTGACATAAGTTCCCTTAATATAAAATGGCATCAATTAAAGTTAAAAGTTAGCAAAAACCATAAAGCACACACAAGTACACACACAGGTGTGAGGACACACACACACACACAAACACCTGCCAGGAATACATATCATATACTCAACAATTATATCTTTATTTCTCACTTAAAAATTGGCAGCTGCTATATGAACCAAAATCTTAAACATGAGATGGAAAGGCAGAGTGGAGCCTTCTGAAACTTCTAAAACTCTGCATCACCCATTTTTTTTTCTCCTCTTCTGATTCCTTACGGATTTTTTAAAAGAACTACCATATACAGTCAATGAGTGACTCTTACCATAGGCCTGTTGAGGTCAGAGGCTCGAAGAGAGAAAGCATGGCAAAAATGGAAACAGAGAATACACTATTACACTCGCTCACTGGCTCTGAAACAGAGCTTTCTCTTTGAAACCACTACAGAAGGACACATAGCTCATCTTCATTGATTATAATATCAAGCAAATGTTCAAGGCAAGAAGTATGTCTTGGATATGTGTCCCCTTCTCCTCACCATCCCCAGTGATGAATTTCTTAGGGTGCACTGCCACCCAGTTCCCTAAGAAGGACCTTACACACCTGCACAAAGGCAGACCATGGGGAGATACGGCTCCCCTTGGACAGAGTGAAGGAAGGTATCTGGGCTCACACAGAGAATTCATTCAAGCTTGTGGTTCCAAACTTACACATAAATCACACACCCATGGTGCATGCCTGTAACCTCAGCACTCAAGAAGCTGAGGCAAAAGGATCATAAGTTCATGGCCCTCACAGAAAGTTCAAGGCCAGCCTGAGCTTAAAAGCAAAGGATTGTCACACACACACACACACACACACACACACACACACACACACACACACACACGCACATGCACAAATAAGTAATTTTTTTAATTATTCAACCCGGTTTTAATGTAAAAGTAATCACAGATTAATATATGAAAGAATAAGCCAACTGGAATAACAACTATGTTCTAACACAACTTTATTTCATGGACACAGAAATTTGAATTTCATATAATTTCCATATGCATTAAATATTATTTTTCTGCTCCTCTGTAAGCATCTAAAATGTAACAATTCTTTTAATTTTTACTTTTTGATTTTTTGTGTGTGTGCATACAGAACACCAGATGTTTGTGCCACTTTTTTACATTTGCTTTAAATGTTTGGTTAGAGAACTGAACCCAGGCTAACAGGCTTTGCAAGCAAGTGTCTTTAAACACTCCATGAAGACTATTTTTTCAACTCATAGACCAAAGAACAGGCACAAGAATAGGAAGTGTTCTTAGATTATAATAGCAAGTACTACGCCATGTACAGCTATGTCCTAAGAGAATTGCAGGGATTTTGATATGTTAATGCCCAGGATTCTTTCTTCATCAAGTAGCTTTAAGTAACAAGCATCAACATGTATTTTATAAGTGAGGAAACTGGAACATAAAGGTGACATAACAAACGAAGGGAAAACCAGGATCTTGTCCCGCAAAATTAGAGTCCAAATTCTGGTTCTCAGTGTATGTGTGACATCAGCACTAAAATAATGAGGGGCCTTCAACTGTGACATACAGGGAGGCAAATACTCAATTGCTTGAGGCAACACGGAACAGATACAACAACTTCTCAGAGGCCAACAAGACAAATACCATATTGAAATGAATTCAAACATGGGTTTTTCCCAGCATACCACTTTATAGCGTGTCTGGTGCTTTTGTGTTACAGGCTGTCAACATGAGCTACACTCTGGGAAAACAGCTTAGAAATGTCAGAAGTCATCTTTTAATAAAAATAAAAATGGATTCATCCTGACAGTTGCCCTCTATTTAGATGTTTCAGTCTGTACAGACTTATGTACAAGAGACTTCTCTGAAAGAGAGAATACAGTTTAGGAATTCAATTGGACAAATATTTAGTGAATACTTCCTTTGTGCTTGGCTTTGCCAAAACGCCAAGGTCAGGTCACCCCCTTCCCCATTCACAAGAGACCATTTCCATTGTTCCCCAGTAAACACAACATGGTGCAAATGAACAATCATGAGCAGGGGGGATGAGTAAGATTTGGGTCCCAGTTAATGTTTAAAAACATTTCATGTGAATATGAAAGCTGTCCTGCAGTGACCGCAACTCTCATCTCTTTCCACTAGGTATTTCTTTCACTTCACCTCATCATTGTGACAAGAGGGACCATACTGCTGCTGGATTTAGACTAGCTAAAAAGAATGCTTTTTGTGTGCATAGTGCTTGTGGTGTTGTTATAGTCAACCTTCTCTGTTGATGTACAGAAAGAACCCAAGCAAAAGCAGTTTGTGGAGGAATGGATTTATTAGGCTTATGGACTCTAAGGGAGACTCCATCATGGCAGGGAAAATGATGGCATGAGCAGAGGGGTGGACATCACCTCCGCCACAGCACTGCAAACAATGGCAGGAAGGTGTGCCAAACACTGGCAAGGGGAAGCTGGCGTATAACCCCCATAAGCCCACCCACAACAACACAGCTCCAGTGAGGTTGTAAAACCCAAACTGCCATCAGTTGGGGATCGATCAATCAGAACACATTCATTTGTTTGTGGGGGACACCTGGATCAAACCAAGATAGTCCACCCCTGACCCCCACAAACTAATAATCTTACATGATATAAAAATACAATGTGTTCAGCTCAACTCCTTAAGTCCCCATAGTTTTTCTTTCAACTGAGCCATAATACCAAAAAGCAAACACATAATGACACTGAACATTCACACTGCAAAAGATAACATCAGGCATGGCAAAAACAGATTGAACCAATATAAGATTTAAAACAAGCAGGGTAGCATCAATCTCTAACTCCAAGTTCAATAATTCTAATCAGTAACAAGTCTCTTGGAGATGCAATTTCGCCCCTCCAGCCTGATTACTCCGTCCAGGAAAACTTCTTCCGGTACTTGCAGTTCACTTTGGCAGCCATCCATAGTCCTAGCATTTCATTGGGTCTCCATTGCAACCCACAGTTCATCCTCATAGCTCCATTGGTCTCCATGCAGGCAATCTAGCACACCTGCTTCATATTGCCAATGGACATTTTTCAAAAATAAAACTGTGGTGCAAATGCAATGACCCTCTCTTCCTACATTTGTTCTACTCCACAGAACCATGTGGGCTACCAATTTGCTAATCCAGGGGGAACAAAGCATTTAGTCCTCTTACTTCAAAGAGTTTGCGTTCTTCCTGCTGTTCCAATGCAGACCACCTGGCCCAATCTCAATGGTTGTAATCTCTCAAACAATTGCAGCTGAACGGGCAGCAGTTTTGGCCCAAAGATTTCATTTCTTTCTGTACCAACTCCATCTGCTCACCCCAGTCCATCCTTACGTAAAGCAACCCTGCACAAATTCTCAGGACTCAGGCAGGCAGAATGCAGCAAGCTTATCATGCATGCTGCTTCTGGCACAGTCCTGAAAAAGTTCTTTCTCACTTCATAAGACAAAACTCACAGTCCATAGTTCTTACTGCATTCAGATCTTTTAACTTTGACCGGAATGCTCCATGAAGCTGTACATATAGCACTGCAAGGCGTCTCTTAGGACAAGGTTTCAAATCCTTCCACAATCCTCCTGCAGATTACTTCCAAAAGGCCCAAAGCCACAAGAGCAGGGTTCTAGCAGCAACAGATGACCCCACTCCTAGTACCAAATCTGTTGTAGTCAGCTTACTCTGTTCCTGCACAGAAAGAACCCAAGCAAAAGCGGATTGTGGAGGAATTGGTTTATTAGGCTTACGGACTCAAGGGGAGACTCCATCAAGGCAAGGAAAATGATGGCATGAGCAGAGGGTGGAAATCACCTTTGCCACAGCACTGCAAACAGGGGAAGGAAGGTGTGCCAAACACTGGTAAAGGGAAGCTGACTTATAATCCCCATAAACCCGCCCCCAACAACACAGCTCCAGCTAAATTCTAATTCCAGAACTGTCATCAGCTGAGGATTGATCACTCAGAACACATTCATTTGTTTGTGGGGGACACCTGGATCAAACTGTGACAAGTGTGTATAGTGCATGTGGTGTGTATAGTGCATGTGGTGTGCATAGTGTGTGGTGTGTACAGTGTGTGTGGTGTGCACAGTGTGTGTGTGCACAGTGCGTGTGGTGTGCACAGTGCATGTGGTGTGCATATTGCATGTGGTGTGTATTGTATATATGGTGTATATAGTATATGTGATGTATATAGTATATGTGGTGTGTGTGTGTGTGTGTGTGTGCGCGCACACACACACACTGATGTACATGCTCTGTGGAGGCCAGATGTTGGATATTCTCCTCTCTCGCTCTTCCACCTTACTTCCCCGAGACAGAGTCTCTCCCTGAATCTAGAGCTCACTGCTGTTTAGTTACACTCCCTGACCAGGGAGTCCCAGGGATACTCCAGTGTTTACCCTCCTCAGCACTATGGTCACACGCATGCAAAACCATTCCCAGCTTTTTTTGTTTGTTTTGGATTTTAGATTTTTTTTTTAAGGCAGGGTCTCATTGTAGCCCAGGCTGACCTGGAAGTCAAGTCTGTAGTCCCAGGCTAGCCTCACTCATGATAATCCTCCTACTTCTGCCTCCCAAGTACTGTGATTATAGGTGAGTGCCACCACACCCAGCTCCCAACTTCATTTATTTGTTTGTTTGTTTGTTTGTTTGCAAGCAGAAAGAAGAGGGGAGAGAGAGAATGGGCACACCAGAGACTCTGGCCACTGCCAATGAACTCCAGGTACTTGTGCAACTTTGTGCATCTGACTTCACATGGGCACTAGAGGGTTGAACCCAGGCCAGCAGGCTTCGGAAGCTAGTGCCTTCAACCACTGAACCATCTCCTGAGGCCCATTCCCAAATTCCATGTGGGTGCTGGGGATTAACCAGAGGTCTTCACGCTTGCATAGCAAATGCTCTTGCACACTGAGCCATCCCCCCATCCCCTGCCGCTGTAATGTAATGGGAGCTGTGTGAGGCTGGAGGGGGTTGAACAGTTACATGTGAAGCACATCTGACGGGCCCCAATCCCATGTGACGAATCGTAGGACACTGCATGCACTGTGCCAGCAGACCACTTATGTAGGCACTACAACTCATTGTTGACAGAGTTTTACAAAAGCTAGAAATCTGGATTCCATGTGCCTCCTCCAGACACTGTGTGTGTAATTTCCTAGAATGTCATGCAAACGACTTTGTCCACAGGCACACCAGGTCACAGGCTAAGCAGGAAACACACACACACATGTGCACACGTGCATGCACACACACATGCAGTAGGAAACATAAGTAAATGTAAAACCCTATCTTCTTCATCCAGAATAGCAGAGTCATTATATTTGCTCAGATGAGAAACAATAGTTATTTCTGATCCGTTCCCTTTTAGTCCCTCTTTCCCTCTAAACTATACACTAGCCCTGTCCTCCTTCCTCAACAGACATAGCCACACATGACCCTCCTCCCCATCACCACGGCTCCAACCCCATTCTGAATCTCCACTGTCTCTCCATGAACTCCAGCACCCCCCCCCCAGTGGATCTCTGCTTCTCCATAAGAACCAGAATAAGTCATAATAATAATAAGTCAGAATAAGGTATAGGCTGTGTGTAATGTCACTTCCCTGCTACATATAACCTAATGGACTCCCATTATAGGTAAATAGAGTTAAAACTGCAAATGAAAGAGCTGTGGGAGTTGGAGAGATGGTCCAGCAGTAAAAGGTGCTTGCATGCAAAGCCGTATGGCTTGGGTTTCATTCCCCAGCGCCCACGTAAAGCCAGATGCACAAAGTGGCTCATGTGTCTGGAGTTCATTTGCAGTAGGAGGAGGCACTAGTGTGCCCATACTCAGTCTCAGTCTCTCACTCTTCTCTCTCTCTCTCTCCCTTTCTCTCTCTCTCTCTCTGACAAATAAAAACAGTAAAAGAAAATACACAGCCAATTAGAAAAATGAAGACCGTGTGGCCCTCGGGATTGATTTCTATGATCCAATTCTACACTGAAAGAGGGAAATCAGAGTTACTTTTGTGGGAAGCTTGGAAGAAAGACGAGGACACTGAAATGGTACCTTAAGAGCTCTTTAAACACTCATCCACAAAGAACACCAGGCAAAGAGTTCCACAAGCGAACAGTAAGTGTGGGCACAGAGCATGGCACCACTGTGTTTAAGAATTCAGGGAAAACAGGGCAAGATTTTAAGGATTAAAAAAAAAGAAAACTAGGGCTGGAGAGATGGCTCAGCGGTTAAGGCACTTGCCTCCAGTGCCTAAGGCCCCGGGTTCAATTCTCCAGGTCCCACATAAACCAGACCCACAAGGTGGTGGCCCTGGTGTTCTCTCTCTCTCTCTCTCTCTCTCTCTCTCTCTCTCTCTCTCTCTCTCTCTCTCTCTCTGCTTGAAAATGAATAAATAAAATATTAAAAGAAAAAGAAAACTAAAACACTTAGAAGCCTGCTGGGAAGAATGAAGAAGAGAAACAAAGGAACAGAAGGAAAGATAAGCTAAAGAGATGTCTTTGGGGGCTGGAGAGATGGCTTAGTGGTTAAGGCATTTGCCTGCAAAGCAGAAGGACGAGAGTTCAGTTCCCCAGTGCTCACGTAAAGCCAGATGCACAAGGTGGTCCGTGTATCTGGAGTTTGTTTGTAGTGGCTAGAGGCCCTGGCGTGCCCATTATCTCTCTGTATCTGTCTCCTTCTCTCTCTCAAATAAGATAAAATATAAAATAAAATAAAGTAAAATAGCGATGTCTCTGGGTAACCACCTCTAGTGCATGGATCATCCATCCACACAGAGACATACGTCTACCTTCAACAAGAAACCACAACATGCATAAACCCAACAATACCCTTCAGGGACGCACATGTATACAGGCAATAGAACTTTTAGCTACATTTTAATAGGAGAAGTAACTGGCACAGTGATGATAAACTAGGATGCTGTAGAAGAAACCAGGTACAGGACCCAGATATCTTGAAGCCAGAGAGAGGGGCCATGTGCACGCTCTATGACTTAGTGAGGCTAAGTCTACAGATCAAATAGGCCTCAACTCCACATGCAAATCAGACAAGGTCTATCGCTAGCCTGGTAAATATCAGTGTCAAAAAGCTGTGGAAATGTATGAAGGTAGGTCCTAAAAAGACTGGTTCCCATGGGCCACAGTGAAACACTGGTAAGTGAATAAAATGAATTTTCTTTCTTCGATGAAGGAGAGGTGGCTTCCTTGGCTTTCCTTTCCCCTTTAGGCATCTCATTCAAGGAAGAAAAGGCCAAATATTTTGGTCAGAAGCTAAGTGACCATTTCCTTACGCCAGGGAAGTGCGGGAGTGGCTCCCAAGTTGGGCAGGACCCCATCCCAAGGTGTGCCCACCATTCTCGGCAGACCATGTTCATTAATTTCTCCTACTTACTTTCACGTGAAATTCTGTTCTCTTTGCAATCTCCTTCCAACGCCATGTCCAAACTCAAAAATAAGTTGTTTTAAGGTGTGATAAAGTGAACAGATAGAAACCGAAATTTCTTTTTAAGGAACCACTTAAATAGGTTTCTCCTAAAATATTTAGTTCAGTTGCCGTGAAATCAACCAATGACAGGTTTCATGTGAGTTGGTTCAGCTCGAGCCCTTCAAGAGACAAATGCTCTATCCTTTCTCCTAGCCTCCTCCTGTACCTCGGCTCTTCCTCAGGGACCTGGGCATCTGCACGTGGAAAAGGTATTTGCAGCTGCTTTTACCACACTCTTCACAAATCTCCCCTCGATCTTTTCCCTTCCTATGTTTGTGACCATCAACTTTAAGATGCAAAAAGGAGAAAGCATGAGGCCACTAAGCAATGCCCCGTCGTATCCACCAGGGACACGTGGGAAGAGCAGTTCATATTGAAACCCATGGAGAAGGCTCCCTAGACTCCCTCTTTCACGTTCTGTCTATTTAAGCTTCAAGTCTGGAACTGTAACCTATGAAACCTTGCCTCCTCTTTGCCTTAGAAAGGAGAAAAGTAGAACTTCTTAAGTTTGCATATTTTCTCCTTAACCTTTATTTGTTAAGCCCCTTTTGAGAATTGCCTACCTGATACAAGAGCTCTGACAGCTGAGCAGCTCTGAAAGTCGCCCAAAGAAAAGGCAGACTCAAAGTCAAGACAAATTTCTCAACAGCGAAGCAATGAGGCCTCCGCTGCCTCCCTTGGGAGACGAGTCCACTTCAAATCAGAAGCTCTGAAAATCAGGGTGTACCAAGTACTGCACTTTGCACACTATCCAATTGTATAAATTGGGAGCCAGGGGTGAATTCTTCCTCAGTTTTGAAATATATTTGTAGAAGAGACTAGGGATTTCACAAGTCAGGGGAAGCTTGTGGGTTTTTCGTTAGCATTCCTCAGCAATCAAAATCTGCTCCATGTTTCACTGAGTGTCCCCAATACTTCTTGGCAATGTAAGGCAAATAATAATAATGAGCCAGGGTTTTATGACTAAAGAGAAGAAAGCAAAGTGACCTAAAAAATTGGTTCACGATTTGCTTGGGGTCATAAATAAATGAATGGCACATCCAGGAGAAGTATATATTTTTTAATGGATGAACAGCATATTGAGTGCAGGAGGCTGGGAAGATGTGGAATGCAGCCTGAAAGATAAGTATTTCTTAACTCCAAGCTCCTTTAAATAATCATTTTCTATGAGTTCTTCATACCTTTTCAAAACCCCAGAATTGCAACTTACTAGGTCCTGTATTTTTTCAGGACACCCCCCCTCAAATTCCAAAGCATTGAGGCCTCAGTGACATGGTAATTAAGACTTGTAGATATTTATATAGATGCAGATATTCAAGGACACAGAATTTGTGAATATATATATATGTGTATATATACATATATATAGTTTGTCTAGTAAGTGCTATTGTATAGCTATTCTCCACATATATAGTTATAATACAAAATGAGTTTAGATACACAAAGTGTGTGTGTGTGTGTGTGTGTGTGTGTGTGTGTGTGTGTGTGTGTGTTATAGTCCATCATGGTGGGCACTTACGTCCAGGTGGTAGGAGCTGGTCACATTCAGTCTAAGGAAGCAGAGTACAATGATGAAGGCTGTTGCTCAGTCCAGGACCCCACTCATAGTTAAGGTGGGTCTTCCCACCTCAACAGACCTACTCAATATAATCCCTCACAGGTATTTCTAGGTTAGGGTCAAGTTGGCAACCAATATAAACAACACATATCATGTGGAATCATATTGTTATTATTTTTCAATATCAAAAGGGGGCTTTAATCACATCTACTTGTTCCTGGATGCTTGTAATTTTTACCAAAAGAATGAAAAAGCACTTGGAGATGTTTTAGCATCTTTATTGAATGTTCTAGTAATGTGATCTTAAAAGAAGCTATAAAATAACACAAGTGAGATGACCTTGAAATTTTTTTTCTGTCACATCACATCTCATAATGTAGAAGAATATTGAAAAAATTATGAGGACGTGAATATAATGAGAGGAAGAACTCACGCAGGGACACAAACTTCACCCATGTTTTCTTTCCTTCCTTCCTTCTGCCTCCAGTCCTCAAAGTGTGTAGGAGAGGGTTAGCATACTGATAGAGTGGAAGGGTTAGACTCCCCATGCAGACGAACCCTTGCTGGGCTGAGAACGGTTTCATTCTTGCCTCACTGGGTAATACACAGTCTATTGAAGGGAATGAAATTTTTATTTCTTTCTTTTAAAATTCAGGTCCTTTGGGCTGGAGAGATGGCTCAGCAGTTAAGGCACTTGCCTCCAGTGCCTAAGGCCCCGGGTTCAATTCCCCAGGACCCACATAAGCCAGACCCACAAGGTGATGGTCCTGGTGCGCTCTCTCCTCTCTCCTCTCTCCTCTCTCTCTCTCTCTCTCTCTCTCTCTCTCTCTCTCTCTCTCTCTCTCTCTCTCTCTGCTTGAAAATGAATAAATAAAATATTTTAAAATTCAGGTCCTTTGCTATACTATGGTGCAATTTAAAATATAATTATTCTGTTGCATTTAGTGTGAGCCTTTGTGCTAAGAAGTCCAACCAGACATTAATGGCATCTTCCACCACTGAGGACTTTGTTAGAAATGAGAACTCTCTCTGGATATATTTCATCTGTGTGTCATCTGAATCCAAAGTCTCAAATATCTTGTTCATATATATTCATATATACCCACATATATATCCACTGTTTCAGACTCTCCATCCTTACTGACATCTTTCTTTTCAAGTCACTGTGATCTCTATCAGAAAAATTGGTGAAAGATCTTAAAATGGTGTGGGGAGGGTGGGGTGAGCAGTTTTGTTCAGCCACCTGGATCATATCTTTCATCATTTATAAGCTACATTACAACTCTATAAACTATAAAAAAAAAAGGAGATACTAATTAAGATGGTTAAGTTCTGTTGTCAACTTGACCTGTTAGCAATCCACAGTAGTAATCTTGAGTGCTATGTAGCAAATTTCCTCCAAACTGAAGAGAGAAAGGCGGCTCAAGAATTCAAGAAGTCGTGTTAGCTAGAAACAACATCCCTTCCTGGGAGAGCAGTTCAGGAAGGAAATTCCAGAGACTCAGGAAGTCACAAATCTGGGAAAGGGTTGCAAGACCCTGCCCTAAGCCTATATAAAGGGGAAGGAAATCTCTCTCCTTCTCCCCCTGTTTGCTGGGGTGTGTGTGTGTGTGTGTGTGTGTGTGTGTGTGTGTGTGTGTGTACGCGCGCGCACGTGCACAAGTGCGCTGGTGATGCCCACCCCTCTCTCTCCCTGGAGCTGTGAAAGGGGGCCAACCTCTTTCACCATTGTGGAACTTCCCCTGCATCTATAACTTCAATAAATCCCTTCCTCCCATAACTGTGCCTGGTTTGGAGGTTTATCGCAGCCGTGTGTGTGGCTGACTACAATACTAATTCAAATTATTCTTTTCTTTTTTAACGTGTATATTGTGGAGTGGGTGTATATGTGCTCATATGAATTCACATGTGTTTATGAATGTGTGTGGAGGCCAGAGGACATCCCTAGGTGTCTTCCTCAGGAATGCCATCCACCTCTTTAATACAAAGTCTCTCACTGGCCTGGAGGTCAAAAGGCATGGCTAGTCCACATGGCTCCTCCTTCTCATCATTGGGATTAGAGGCTCACACCACCATGATGAGTGTTCTGGCTAGTGAACTCAGGCCTTCATGCTTATGACGCATTCCTTTTACTGACTGAACTCTCTCTCTCTCCAACCTCTTAGACTGCAGTTATTTTGCCTCAGCAATAAAAAGGAAACTGATAATACGGTAGAAAGTTGCCTGCATGAATAATTGTACAAACTTGAATGCTAAATCCCATCAGTAAACGACCATGGTGCTACTAGACTGTGCAATTTATATGTCTCTGAACCAACCAGAAACAGTAAGAAAGTCCTTTTATATCATTTTTCTCAACTGATTTTTTCAATTACCATGCAGACCCCTCCCTCCATGGTTTTACTGACCATTACTCTCCATTCTCGAAAGTAGATGTTAAGGCAACTCCTTCATTTTCAAATATTCTTTCATCTTCTGTCTACCAAGATGATGATGCTTTCAAAATAATCTTTTAAAAATGAAGGTAATTCATCCCAAATGAATAAACTGCTAAAAAATTATACATGCTTCATTTGTTCTATCTAGAAAATGCCATGTTATCCTCAGTAATAGCCGAGCTGGATAATCCTATCCACATGACACTCTTGAGACCACTGGATAAATTCCTCCGACTCACACACTTTCGGTCACTAAAACTCTGTTGCTGAGAATAACAAATACAAAACTTTTGAATACTGTCAAGTCCAAGACACACACAGGTTATGTGCAGCTATCAAGGGACACCATTTAAAATTTACCCAAATAGTACCTGCCTGAGTTTAGAGTAATCCTCTACATAAAAATCACTAATTACGAGGGCTGGAGAGATTGCTCAGTGGTTAAGGCACTGGCCTCCAGTGCCTAAGGCCCCTGGTTCAATTCCCCAGCACCCACATAAACCAGACCCACAATGTGGTGGCCCTGATGCGCTCTCTCTCTCTCTCTCTCTCTCTCTCTCTCTCTCTCTCTCTCTCTCTCTCTCTCTCCTTGAAAAATGAAAAAATAAAATATTTTAGAAAAAAATCACAAATTACGAAACCCCTCTGTTATGGTACTCTCTTCTGCTCAATCTGCTTTCACATTCCTTACATCTAAGAGGCAAGATAAAATATCCTTCCATGGAAAATCTAAGAAACACTGCAATGAAGTCATCAACTATTGGGATGGAGAAGACAATTTCTTTTAAGATACCAGGGATCTCACTTTGCTGTACAGGCTGGCTTCAACTGATCCTCCTGCCTCAGCCTGCCAAGGAGCTGGGGCTGTAAGCAAACCACTGCACCTGACTTACAGGATGTGGGGCACTATTTTAACTGGGATGCTACTTTAAGTAACCTTAAGTCACCCTCATTTTTCTCAAAGAAATGTCAAGTGTTTACTTTCCTGACCTTTACAACTTTCTTAGACCAAAAAAATATTGAGAAATCGCTTTTAATTAAAATAGCTTTAGATGGCTCAGTGGATAACACTGCTTGGTGAGGGTCTGAGACCACCTGAGTTTGACTATCCAGAACCCACATTAAAAAGCTGGGTGTGGGACTGGAGAGATGGCTTAGCAGCTAAGGCCTGTGCCTACAAAACAGAAGGACCTGAGTTCGATTCCCCAGTACCCATGTAAAGCCATATACACAAGGTAGCACATGTGTCTGGAGTTCATTTGCAGCGGCTAGAGGCCCTGATGGTGCTCATTCTCTCTCTCTCTCTCTCTCTCTCTCTCTCTCTCTCTCTCTCTCTCTCTCTCTCTCTCTCTCCTCTCTCTCTCTCTCTCTCTCTCTCTTCCTCTCTCTCTCTCCCTCTCTCTCTTCTCCCTCTCACTCTCTTAAACAAATGAATGAATGAATAAAATATAATTATTTTTTTAAAAGCTGGATGTGGCTACACATGTCTCTAACCACAGTCTGCAATGGGAAGAGACTGAGAGAACACTGGGGCTTGTTGACCAAAAACAGCAGCTCTAGATTGAGGGAAAGACCCCTGTCTCACCAAAGTCTGTGGATGAGCAAAGAGAGCAGGACATTGGAACCCTCCTCTGGCCTCTGGCCTCATGGACATTGTGTGTCCACATATGCATACACATACATAATAGACCATATACTATACTATATACACAGACACATGCACACACACAGCAAACAAAATAGCTTTCTATGATGTTTCTCATAGTACACTCCTACAGTCACAGTTAACCTGAAGACTTGGTTCCCACCATAGCCTTAGAGGACAGGGTTCCACCTTCTACAATCAAGGGATAAGCTGGAAACAATCGGAAAAAAACAGCTTTACCAATTCCTTACCTCCACATGTTCCACCCTCAAGAAAATGCTCATCAAAGCATGGATGACAGGTGAACATGGCTAAAAACAATTCTTTGAGGGGAAAATGGAGGGAGGATACAAGAACCCAGAAGGCAGGTGGCACTCCTCCAGTCTCAGAGATGAAAACCACAAAGCATGGTTGTGCAGGGTGGGAAGAAAGGCTGCCTGAGCTTAATGGTTTGAACTAAGCAAAATAATATAATTCCCCCACACACACTTTTGTAGTTAAAGAAGCAGTGTTTTCACAAGGCTATATTCATTTCTTTGTGTGTATATGCACACACGTGCACGGGTGTGCATGTATGCATGTGTGCAGGTGCATGTCGTATGTGTGTGCATGTGGAGGCCAGAAGTGCCTCACTTCAGATGTGGCATCATTCACCTTTCTTTGTGACAGGGTCTTTCATTGGTCTGGAGCTCACCAATAAGGCAGAATAGCTGGCCAGTAAGCCCTGAGGATGCTCCTGTCTCCACCTCCCAGTGCTGAGACTGCACTGCATTTCAAATCAAATTCCACCAATCAGAACATGCACTGAAATCACCATACAGTATTTGAAAGACTCAGTTACCTTTGAAAACCGAGCATTTATCCATTTGGTAAAGGTTTTCTTCTGGACGTCATTGTGTTCATCTGCAGGACGGAAGGGAGACAAAGACAAAAAAAGAACAGTGTGAGTGTGTATACCGTTAGTAAGTGCTCTGACCAAAACCATCTCTTCCATGAGGAGATTAAAACGGTTCTATTAGGAGAGTCCATGAGGCACCAGGATGCCAACTAATGAAGAACCCTTTGCCTCACTGAGGGTGGAGCCTGGGTGCTCAGCTCCTCAAGCATAGGTGGATCACCCCCAGTTATTGTAATCCAAGCTTGTGGCATCTAATCAGAACCTGCCATCTATTACATTAAATACCTTCAATTGCATTTTAAGTAAAATGGCAAGCATGGCAAAAATGTTAACTCTCAAAACAAACAAAGCTATCTAATAACCCTTTTCCTGTTCAGAGGTCCTATCTACACTTTCCAGGACAAAAAGAAACATAAGTCATGAGTCAGTTGGTAACCCATTTTCCTTCAGGCAGACTGATTAGACAAAGGTCATGGTGGGTTTACTCCATACAAATATTTTCACAAGTAAAGCAATAAAAAAATTATGAAATTTGGTTTTGATTGCAAATTAATTACCCCAGCCACAACAAATGAAAATTGACTTTAAAAAGCCAAAGAATTTTGAACTTGTGAGAAATGGGCAGAGTGACTGAATTGGGGACAACAAAAAAAGTAACAGGCTTTCAAAGCCAATAGACAACATCCCAACCCACTTCCTATGGGTCAAACAGAATATAACTGCCCATTTGATCCCCTCTTCTTACTTCCAATTACATCCTCTGCGGCTATTTCCCAATTTTCCACTAAAGCTAGCAAAAGAGAGGTTGTTGGCTTGAGGCCTACAAAGTAACATGTTAACAATCTCAAATTAGTTCTGAAGGCTGCTTATGTTTAGAACAGAGTAGAGCATTATGGATCCCTCAGCATTTAGGCTCCTTGACCAGCCCCAATGCCAGGCTGTAGCCATAAACAAAGGGACCCATGTGGTCTGCCAGCCCTATACCCACTGCAAGGGGGCACTTTTTACATGTAATTGTGGAGCTTCTCACTAATCTCTAATAGGTACTATATATGACTTCAACAAGTGCTATAGTCTGGTTATTGAATGTCCCCCAAAACCCATGTGTTAAAAGCTTCAACCCCAGCTTGGTAATATTGGAGATACTGGAACCTTTAGCAGCTGGGAAACTTGTAGGTCCTTACATCATTGGGGACAACCCTTTACAGAGGATTACAAGGATCCCCACCTCTTCCTCTTCCTCTTCCTCTCCTGGCTTCCTGGCCATGAGGTGAGGGGCTAGCTTCACCATAGGATACACCACCAACTACAGGTCTAAAGCCTGACCAATCTTGAGATCTGTGAGCAGACACAACCCTTTTGTCCCATAAGTTAACTATCTCAGGAATTCCGTTGTAGTGATGGAAAGCTGACTCACACATCAAGCTTGTGAGAAGGTTGTGCTACACTAGCTACAGGAAGGAGAGCTGATAAGACAAGGTCATTCCTGTAATCTATACAGCAATAGCTCTAGAAAAGAGTGCACTTTTACAGATCCATAAAGGTAATCGGAGACCTACCCCCAAGACACAGACAGAACAGCTGGTGTAAAAAAAGACATTGCTTTCTAAGAAATGTCTTGATGTCAATGGTGTTGAAAGGTGACCTTCCTCCCAAGAAAGGACAATAAAGACAGCCATCAGTCCCTATTTCAGCCTTATATTTTATCTGATCAATGACACACACAAGTCACCAAAAGGACTCTGAATGTCCCAGCCTTGACCATCAAACCCCTCAGGGGGACAGAGCTGAGATTATAGCCAGAATACAAAGCCATACACCACATATTCACCTGCAGAGTGAGGGCCACCTGCCTCATCTAAATGAAGGGACTTTTAAATATCTGTATTCAAAACACTTGGAAAACCTAATTACTTGTTCTCCTTGCTTAAAACCATTTGTTTTTATAAATATCACTGTCTCCTTTAATCCTATGGATAAAATATTAAAAAGCCATAGATAGGTGAAAAAATATTAAATTCTCTTAGTTTTCTAACATTCATACAATTTTGGAATTCCTGGCAATACAAAGAGAGAAATATTACTATATTTTACTTTTTAACATTTTTCTCAAAGTATTTAATTTTCTTATTTCAAAAACATATTAAGGCTAGTAGGGCTGGGGAGATGCCTCAGTGGTAAAGTGTTTGCCCAGTAAACATCGGGCCTAAGTTTGGATCCCCAGTGCCCACATAAATGCCAGGCATGGTGGTGCAGACCTGTAACCCCAGTAACATGGAGACACAACAGGCAAACCTCAACACAAGCAAAAAACATTTAAGGTAGAGAGCGACAGAGGCCCCCAACATTGATCTCTGGCTTCCACATGTACATGCACACAGGTGAACATGCATTCATACACACATGCATGTACACACACAATCACAGACATGGGCACACACTCACATATGCACATGCACACACATGTACACCAACACACATACAAGCACATAAGAAACACACATATAAGAATTTTCGACACAAAGACCCCGGAGCTCACAACCTTAAAGCAACTTTAATACTCATCCACCACGACTCAGGGAACTCTGCGGAAGAGGGGGCGGAAAGATTGTAAGAGCTGTGTTGGGGGAGATTATCCAGAGGCATGGCACCCCTCAGGAACAACACACTTGGGCCAGGAGAACCTGGCTGAATACTAGGCTATCCATAGTCCCCTGTCACAAGGACTGATCCAGATGACCCATGGAGGAGGTTATCCAGTGGAGGGGGAAGGGGAGGGCAGCGGGGAATTGGGGATAACAACTCATTGTTTGCCCACTAAATGTTGTAACTCATTATGGACAATGAAAAGAAAAAAAAGAATTTTTAAAATGAAAAACATATTAAGGCTTGAGATTTAGCTCAGTGGTAGAGCACATGCCCAGCACATGCAAAGCTCTGTTTTGCTCCCGAGATCTGAGGGGAGGGGGAAGGACAAAAAAAATTAAATACTATTATAGATTGTTCTCTATAGAACGAAAAAAGAAAGTCTATTGCCTTACTAAATGATACATAAGATCTTTCTAGATTCCTGTCTATAGGCACTGTTTATTTTAAAAATAATAATAATAATAAGGCAATGTTTCTAAAATTGCCTGTAACCTTTTAGTCAAATCAGTATCTGAATATGTGTCAGCAACTGATATGAAATGAAATATTAGCCCATAAAAGATAAGTCTCAAACCAAATATCCAAACATTTCAAAAAATGCTTCACTAATCTAGCTAATGAGTGGGGTTCATTATTTCAATAAGCCAGTCTTCTCTCTCTCTCTCCTCTCTCTCTCTCTCTCTTCTCTCTCTCTCTCCCCCCCCCCAACCAATTATCCTATGGACAGAAATTTAGTCAATAGCCTGTGGCTTTTTAATTATGAGATGAAACACATAAAGAATGGGTGAGAGTTACTAGTAATGAGCCAACTCCACAACGCAACAATTTAGGCAAGCCACCTTGACCCAGACCTCTTATTGGGCAGCTGAAAATAGACAGGCAGACGTAGAACACCAAATGAAGAGCAAAGTCATGCTGCTCTCAGCAGTCAGGTGGTCCTCCTAGAGATGCAGGCAGAACCTGAACAAGCTCACTGGGTGCGTGGCTCAGTGGCAGAGCACCAGCCCAGCAGGCACCATTCCCAGCCAAGCAGCCTGCCTGGCTGCACCACTGGGAGCACTGCGCGCTCTGCCTCCACCTCGCACGCCTCTCCTGCAGGGCCTTTGTGCATCTTTCGCTTCTGAGCACCTCCTGCACCGTATTGGGAGGTATTATGTATTAGGTTACATCACAGGCTTCAAACGTACTTCTGCTCCTGAATCTCTTAAGAAACTTCCAGCTGGGCGTGGTGGCGCATGCCTTTAATCCCAGCATTTAAGAGGCAGAGGTAGGAGGACCGCTGTGAGTTCAAGGCCACCCTGAGACTACATAGTGAATTCCAGGTCAGCCTGGACTAGAGGGAGACCCTACCTCGGGGGGAAAAAAAAAGGAAAGAAAAAAAAGAAATTTCCACATATGCTATTTATTTATTTTTTTTTAAAATATTTTATTTATTCATTTTCAAGCAGAGACAGAGAAAGAGAGAGAGAATGCACCAGGGCCACCACCTTGTGAGTCTGGTTTATGTGGGTCCTGGGGAATTGAACCAGGGGCCTCAGGCACTGGAGCCAAGTACCTTAACCGCTGAGCCATCTCTCCAGCCCTTATTTATTTATTTATTTATTATTTACTTATTTGCAAGCAGACTGAGAGAGACAGAGAGAGAATGAGTGCACCAGGACCTATAGTCACTGCAAGCCATCTCCAGAGGCATGAGCCAATTTGTGCATCTGGCTTTATGTGGACACTGGGGACTCAAACTCAGAACGTTAGGTTTTGCAGGAAAGTGCCTTAACCACTGAACCATCTCTCCAGCCCCCCACATATGTTTTTAAGTTGATGACTAGTATTTATCACAAATTCAAATAATTAAAAGATGTATTTTCTAGCTTATTGTCAACAAGCTTCAAATTCGGTTCATTCAATGAACAGAAGCGCTCTCTATGTTAACAGACAAAAATAATCCTATTAAACTAATCAGACAAATCAGACTTAACATGCTGACAAGAGACGTCTGACTTCAGTTTGTTAGTTAAAACACAGGTTTCTGGGGAAGATCTCACTTCACAATTCTCTTTCCAGGATGGAAGGGCAGGCGGATGATGTGGGGAAAAGGCACTGGGAATTTTAGCAATTCTTTGGGGTCTGTCTGCTTTGCCTTCTGACACTGTGCCCCTTATTCAGGGCCTGACAGAGATCCATCACGGGACCTAAACCCTTTGGTAAATGAGGGAAAAAAGGAAGATGCCTTTTCAGGTTCTGCTGGAAGGAAAGGTCTGCACGACTGTGGAGGAAAATAGGCAGGGTGAGACCACTTCGGGGTCTCCCATTGTTCCAGTCCAGTAGGACGCCACAGAGAAGGCCAGCTGCAGGTTAACTAGGAAGGGTGGGGGGAGCTAGGAGGGAAACAGTTGCATCCGTTTGGGTCATCAACAACAGTATTTTTGCAAATTAACAAATATGAAGAATGTGCTATGATTGTGGCTGGAAAATGGGCTTGGCTAGAAAGTTAGAAATATTTTTTAAAATATATTTTATTTATTTATGAGAGAGAGAGAGAGAATGGGCACAGCATGAAATCCAGACACATATGCCCTCTTTATATGGCTTTATATGGGCACTGGGGAATCTAACTCGGGTCCTTCTGCATTGCAGACAAATGCCTTAACCGCTAAGCCATCTCTTCAGCCCGAAAGTTAGAAATATTGTCCCACTGGGGAATTTGGTGTTATTCAATGGACAAGGATTGGACAACATGCTTCCTAAGCTTTATCCACCACTGTTTAAACAAAAATTAAAAATCTCCTTGGGGATAACAACTCATTGTTTGCCCACTAAATGTTGTAACTCATTATGGACAATAAAAAAAATTAAAAATCTCTTAAGGACAGAGACTAAATCCCAAAAGGGCCCTGGATCAGCCACTATCTGGGAGGATTCTCATTTACCTGATGCTGATTACAAGACTAAGTCCTGCCCCTAAAACTGTGTTGTCCAATAGAAATGTAATGCAAATTATATGCATTATAATATTTCTGTCCCAGGGATTGAACCCAGGACTTCCCACAAGGATGCTGTCACCTTCTATCCTTAGCCTTCTTTGTACTTTTTATTTTGTGATGATATCTCACGATTGGTTCAAACTTGTCTTAAATTCACTCTGTAGCCCAGGCCTGCCTTGAACTTGGGATGCTTCCCCTCCTCCTCCCCAAGAGCTGCACTACCAAAATAGTCTTGACATACAAAATTTTAAATATTTTACTAGCCACTCTGGAGAATCAGGTAAAATTAATTTTAGTAATATGTGTTATTTAACCCAATAAGTATCACTGCAACAAATTTTATGAATATTTTACATTCTTTTTGTTTTTTCATTCCAGTATGTATTTTAAAGTTCCAGCATCTGAACTTGGACTAGCCAAGATTCAGGGGGTCCAAAGCCAAGGCAGTGAAAAGACTGCGCAGCTCTGGAAGAACACTGACGTCCTTCAGAAGGACAGAGCTGAGGCTTATCAAGCCTCCACACAAGCCATCTGAACAGCCTCTGACCTGCCTTGATAACAGTGATTGTTCAGTGATGCCATTGTTTAAGTCACTTCGTCTAAGACTTGTCTTCATCGTGACCTTGAGAAGGGACTCCTCACACCCTAGTCTCTTAATGGAAAATTTCACAGTTGTGTATGACCAAGATGACTTAGGAAATTCTGGAAGATTTCTGCTCTAATGGATGCACTAACAAGAATCAGAATTATTTCCAAATGAAGGCTTTTATTTCTACTTCTTTATGAACAATCAGCGAACACCAATGTTGCGGGAAATGCTGTAGAAAAACCCATGCAATGACATCTCCTGAGTGTCAAATATACATGACCCCAAAAGAGGGCAAAGTAGTGCCCTCAACTCGTGTGACCCTTATTGGGAATAAGTGGTAAAATGAGCATTTTTTTTTAAAATGGGCAATTGTAATCAATATATTAGGGACAGACATATCCTCAAATTCAGAGGAAAAATATTTCTCCCAGAGAATGATTCAAGGAACAGCTTTAGTGCCAGGCCCTGCTCTGAGGAGTTGGCATTGTTGATGGAGAGACACCCATGGTCAGACAGAGAACAGCAATAGCCCAGTCTGTAAGGCAGGCAACGGGCTGAAATGAGCAAATGGACCACTTGCTTTCTCTGAGTGAGTGTGTGACATGATCAGAATGTACTGTGATGGAATTAAAGGAAAAAACAGATTTGTGGGAAGGGAGGCCAGAAGAAAGTAAGCCATTGGGAGGCCCAGTATAAACACCGTGCTGGGCCTCTGAAGCCTGCAGGAGTGAGCGGAAGGAAGAAGGGAGGGAAGGTAGATGTAATGGATGGAATCCTGGTGGCAAGACAGTTGGCAGGGGACCTTCCTGTTGGGAAAGGTGGTCATTTCTCTTTGCTGTGCATTCCATTACCAGTCAGATTTATTCTTTTTTTTTTTTTTTTTTTTTGGTTTTTCGAGGTAGGGTCTCGCTCTAGCTTAAATATTTTTATATGTTTTTATTGATTTGTAAGTAGGGAGAGATAGAGAGTATGGGCACACCAGGGCCTCTAGCCACGGCAAAGAAACTCCAGATACATGCACCACTTTGTGCATCTGGTTTTACATGGGTCCTGGAGAATCAAACTCAGGTTGTTAGGTTTTGCAGGCAAGTGCCTTAACCACAGAGGCATCTCTCCAGCCTTTAGCTTGCAATATATAGCTTGTAATTTATATGGGTGCAAATGTGAATTAAAGCTATGAAATTAGAACCAAAATATAAAGAGATGAGCTGGAAGGGCAAAAAAGATATATGTGATATATGTGACAGTGGGGGAGGGAAATGGGGGAAAGAGGGAAGGAAGGAATAGTAGGGGAACAGGAATCAACAAAAAATAAACTGTGTGAAGATGCCAGAATGAATGATACTTCAATCTCTGTATGCCTACTAAAATTATATTTTTTGAAAACCAGAAAAAAAAAAGTAGCTACCCTTTGTTCATATACTTTAACAAGACACTCTCTACCATAAATACAACTTTTAAAATAAGACAAACCATATGCAAACATGATTTGGGGTATTTTTTTCGACTGCATTTTTGTCTCTATTTGGAATGCTTTACTGTTGGGCCATGACGTTAAAATTAAAATATAATATCGCAAAAAAATGGAAGATGTGTTTTAATATTTAAACTTGCAAAACTGCAAGTCCATTAAAATGCAATCCTTTGTCCAAGATAAATATTTATAAGAAGCAGGAAAAGCATGTCAGAAAGGAACACTGTGTTTCCCCTTTAAAAACTCAGGGATAAAAATTTCTTCCCATGAACCATCTGGGTAAGAAGTAAACCCATACAGCACAGAGGTCTTTGCTTATGAGAGCATAAACTAAGCTAATTAGTAAAGTATGTTAAATACTTAATCATATACTGAAAAAGCATATATCTTTTCTGCAGCATACTCAACTATGTAAAAAACCATGTGCTACTATAACCGTTCTTTTATTATTTTTTTTATTTGAAAAACAATTTCTGGTAGGTTTATACAGGCAAGATCACACAGGCAAAAAAAATCATACAACACCATAATCTACTCCCATAGCATGTTGGTGAGGAAGCTATCCTTTATATTAATATTAAAAAGTCAGGGGCTGGAAAGATGGCTCAGTGGTCAAAGGTGTTTGCTTTCAAAGCCTGATCCAGGTTTGATTCTCCAGTACCCACAGAAAGCCAGGTGCACAAAAGTGATACATGCAGGGCTAGAGAGACTGCTCAGTGGTTAAGGCACTTGCCTGCAAAGCCTAACAACTGGGATTCAATTCCCCAGTACCCAGGAAGAGCCAGATGCTCATGCATCTGGAGTCCATGAAATGCAACTTTGTCCAAGATAAAATTTTTTGTTGTTGTTGTTTTTCGAGGTAGGGTCTCGTTCTAGTCCAGGCTGACCTGGAATTCACTGTGTAGTCTCAGGGTGGCCTTGAACTCACAGCAATCCTCCTACCTCTGCCTCCCGAGTGCTGGGATTAAAGGTGTGCGCCACCACGCCCGGCTAAGATAATTATTTTTAAGAAGCAGGAAAAAGATGTCAGAAAGAACCCTCTCTCTCTGCAAATGAATTAATATTTTTTAATTTTTTAAAATTATTTTCATTTATTTGCAAGCAGAGAGAGAGAAAGAGAGGGAGGGAGGGAGGCAGAACATGGGTACACCATGGACTCTAGCCACTGCAAACCAACTCCAGATGCATGCACCACTTTGTGCATCTGGCCTTACATGGGTACTGGAGAATTGAACTCAGGACTTCAGGTTTTGCAGACAAGGCCTTACCCACTGAGCCATCAATCCAGCCCTCGATAATTTAAGTTAAGTTTCGACCTCATATCCACACCATTTATTTAATAGTCTACTATAAATTGAATACTTATTTGCCTACTTCCAAATTTTTATGATTTGATTTTTTTGGAACTCGCCTATAATCCCAGCACGGAGGCAGCAGAGACAGGAGGATTCCTACAAGATGAGGAGAGTTGATGAATTTAATTGATTGTGGGGAATAACAAACTTGATCTCATAAAACAGTTGTTCTTATTTTCCCTACACATGTCTCTTTAAAGCTTCAGGTTAAAGTGAAAGGTTCCGGTTTGAGGATGGTTTTGCATTGCAGTTGGTAGAGTATTTGTCTAGCCAGACAAAGTTCCAGGCTTGATCGCAACCCCACTGGGTATATAGGTGCACACCTGAAATTCCAGCTATGGGGAGGTAGAGGAACTGAAGTTCAAGGTCATCCTCCATCATCCGCATAGCAGGTCTGAGAACAGCCTGAGATAAGTTAACTCTGCCCCTCATTCTTACAAAAATGCTTAGGGGTAATGAAAGGACTGGGGTTCCATTTCCAGAACCCACAAAAAGTGCTGGGCATGGTGGTATGTGCTTGTAAAAACATAGACTGAGTTGGGGGTCTTCCCAGTCAGCCAGTCGAGCCTAACTGTTGATGTCCAGGGCCACGAGAGAGAGAGACCCTTGCTCTACAGAGGTTTTAGATGTGACAAGGGAGAACCAACCATTACGACCACAGACCATGTCAAGGACACACTGAGTCTGGATTAGAAACACAGGGCTGGAGAGAGGGCTCAGTGGAAAATCGCTTGTCACACAAGCATGAGTCCTGAGTTCGGA
>PVHP010024784.1:0-26145 GCA_004024765.1 Zapus hudsonius
TAAAACTCTATTTTTATTAGCCTCAGACTTAATAGGCAGGTGCTCTAACACTTAACTACACCCCTAACCCTTTCTTACCTATTAATTACTCACCCATCGGTCTATATCATGTTATAAGCTTCATGATGGTGGAAATCATAACTTTTTTATCCTTGTGTTCACAACAATAGTTGAGGAATTAGCAAACACTTATACATCGATGGCACTACTGAGGACACTGATGCATGAAATATGCACAAGAAGAAATTTAAACAGGAGGAGGTTCATTTCTCTTCAAAGTGCAATGGAAATCCCCAAACTTGGAGTTATGTGAAATAGAGAAGCTATAGGAGGAAATAAGGTGATTGAAAATAAGATTACATGTAGAATACTTGAAATAATGAACCCAGATAGATATACATCTTTATGTGACCCATACAAAAAAATTACATTTTTGTCCCAAAACTAAAATAAGAGTTAGTCAATTTTTAAAAAGTGACACTCCTCCTAAAAAATATCTAGACTTCTTATTTTAAAATCTTACAACAGGAAGAGCAAAAGCAGAGACTAGGTTAAACAAAGGCCTGTAAATCAAAGGTGGAAGAGATAGGGAAAGCAATTCCCCCAAGGAAAAGAGTGAAACCAGTGTGGTTTCTTTTTAGCATAAATACCTCCACCCTCCCTTCCCAAAGCTGAAAAAAGCCATGGTTATTTACAGAAAGTCTTAATATCTTTGAAATGCAAAGAAAATAACCTGACACATATCTGTTTAGAGTAACTGAAGTTAACCTTTGTCATGTGTCACACAGTCATCTAATTCTTAACTTCTCTTTGAGACAGGCACAAATATTCCTTCAATTTTATGGATAAAGTACAGAAATGGTAAAGCTGCAACACTCAACCAGGAAGTCTTGCTCCATGGTCCACACTCTTAATCACTGTGGGTTTTGTAGGAGAAATACATGCAACTTCCCTATGTCATTCAACTTGGTTCTCCACTCATTAACAGAATGATAACTAAGGAAAACAACACACTTGAGGTAAAGATACAGCACCAAATAGAAGAGCCAATATAATCAAACAGAACACTATGGGAAGCAGAAATAATGCAGGAAAATTTACTAGTAAAATTCTAATTACATCCCTTAAAAAGATTCAAGGGGCTGTCATGTTCATAATAATTCATATAATCAAGTTGTTTTGGGAGAAGAAAAATCAGAAAATAAAATGTTCTTGGAAATCTAAATTTTTTATTATAAACAATTAGGTTTCATTATGGCACTCCTTCCAAAGAAAATTTATTTTTGCTGATCTTCCTTACCTTCTCCCACATTTCTCTTCCCCCACTCACCAGAGTCTCCATTCTGCTTTCATGGCCCAGGAATTCCTCTGCACTCCTTCCCCCATTTCTCAGCATATCTTACTTCCTTACCAAGGTCTCCCATCTAGTTTAATAGCCTGAGCCCCATTATCATATCCCTTATTTGCATACACACAAAAATTCAAAGTTAAGACCCACATATGAGAAATAATGTATGATTTTGTTTTTATTGGCCTGGATTAACTCAATATACATTCCAGCTCCATCTATATTCCTGCACAATTCATAATTTCTTTTTGTTGTCTCACTCTAACCCAGGCTAGCCTGGAATTCACTCTATAGAACACAATAGAAAAACCAGCTTATTGAGTACATGGCAAGAGGGTAGTAAGACGGGCAGGACCCACAGTCTTATCAGGTATGAGAACTGAAAGTATGTAAAACTAAGGAAAAGGGAAACAAGATAATAAGGAAGAAAAAGGTTTTATAACTTAGTAAATGCTTGTATTTTGGAAGGATGAAAAAAAGCAGACATAAATGGAGAGAAAATCATTAAATATTAAAACTTTAAAGACTAAAAAGAGCTGCCAAAATGTTTTAGGTAGAAAAATCAGGTGCTATAAAAAATAAGAATTACATATGCTTTACTAATTCTGGGTATTAAAAGCCAAAGAAGGAAGGCCTTAAAAAGTCTAAAATTTATAACTATAATTCTCATTCTAGTCAAGTCAATATATTATATATATTATAATATTATATATATAATATATATAAATATAATATATAATGTAATATATATTATATATATGGTCACAAAAGGCTTATCTCTCACATTTTTCTTTGAAAAACTACTGGAATGTTTATTCCATAAAACAAAAGAGACAAACAACAAAAAAAGAAATCTTATAAAGAATTAGTAAGGTTTCCATCACAGTGAAAAAATACCTGAAATAAACAACTTATGAAGTGAGAAGGTTTGCTTTGGTTCATGGTTTCAGAGGCCTCAATCCGTGGTTGCTGACCTATTATATTTGGGGCTTGTGGTAAGACCAGAGGGTGTGGTGGGATAACATGGCAGAAAAGGTTTATTCATCTCATGGTGACCAGAAGCCAAGAGAGATAGTGAAGGCCAGGGATGCCATATCACCTTTGAGGTCACACCTCTGGTGACCTTTGTTCCTATGAGCCCGCTTCCTAAATCTGTCCCATTAACTCTGAGTAGTGCCTAGGAAAAAGGGGCAAGCCTTTTCCACAACAGCCTTCCAGGGAATATTTTAGATCTACAACAGCAAAAACAGAACTACAGGATGGCAGTTATATAATAAGAATAAAATCTATGAATCAAAATTAATAGAGAAATCAAGATGGATCTGCCAAACATCACTTTTTGAAAGAAAATCTAGCATCTTTTCTATAAAAGTTTAGAATGTGATTTTCTTTTGTCAGTAAAGGAAAGAAAATGCAAGGCAACCACATATGCATACATTAAATTATTTCTTTCCATTGGTGTCACAGTCAGCCACACGCAGCTGGGATGAATCTTCAAACCAGGCACAGTTTTGGGGAGGAAAGGATTTATTTGTAGCTATAGATACAGGGGAAGTTCCAGAATGCAAATAAAAGGCTGCTCCCCTTTCACAGGTCCAAGCAGAAAGAGAGAAACTCATCACCAACGCCACACACCCAGAACAGGGAACAGGCAGGAGGGGCAAGGAGAGAATTTCTTTCCCTTTATATAGACTTAGGGTGGGGTCTTCCAACTCTGTCCCAGACTTAATGACTTCCTGAGTCTCTGGAATTTCCTTCCTACATTGCCCACATAGGAAAGGATGTTTACTTCTAGCTTCTTTGAGCCTCCTTATATCCTGCCCACTACTGAGAGGCTGCCTCCTGTAAACATCCTCAGAGACCCACCCAAGATTACTTGGAAGGTCAAGTTGACATCAGAACTTAACCATCACAATTGGCTATTACTGAGTTCATCCAGAAATACATTTTAGAAATTATTTTTCCCAGCGTTAGACTTTCCCTATATCTTTTTTTCTCAAATATAGAAACGCCATCAGCAAGCTTACAAATTAAGCAAACAATGGCAATAAGGTAACAGAATAAAATATAACAACTCATTATAAATTAGACACAAATAAAATCCTACATGATTCCCCCCACACATAATCCATCTCTCTTTTATTCACAGCCTCACCAGAATGGTATAATTATTATAATTGATAAACTCAACATTGGATATCGTAATCACCCAAAGTCCATAGTTTGTTTACCTTAGGGCTCAAATTTGTTGTTCACTATGTAGCTGACGATACACTTGACCTGCCTACACTTTCCCAATAATAATCACACCCTTGTGCAAACTGAAACCAGTTATGGCTCAATTTTAATGCTTTACATAATGAGGATTCAGAAACCCTCTATTCCCTAACTATTCATCTCTCTTCCCACCCAGAAACTCTGGAAACCATTATTACTTTCATTGCATTTTATGGCAAACATAATGTCATATAATTGGAATCATAAAATTTGTAACCTTTTCTGATTTGCTTTCTTTAACTTTGTAATATGCACTTACATTATTTCCTCCATGTCTTTTCATGACTTAGTAGCTCATTTCCATTTAACATTGAATGATACTGTATTTCTATATTCTCATGGTGTATATACTGTTCATCCACTAAAGGACATCTTGCTTGCTGACAGATTCTGTCAATTATCAATGAAGCTCCTTTGGATAAATATCAGAGTATGATAATCGTTGGATCATACAATAAGAATGTGTTTCATGTTGCTAGAAATCACAAAATCCCAAAGTTTCTGCATCATTCTGCTTTCCCACTAGCAGTAGAATGAAGATTTCTGTTATCCACACAGCTCCACTAGCATTTGATGCCCTTAGCTTTACATATCTCCTTGGTACAAAAAAAATCTATAGTAAAATTTTATTATTTTAATTTGCATTCCCTTGGTGGATGGAATATACAACATGGAGCATCTTTTCAAATTTCCTTGTCATTTGTGTATCTCCTTTGATTAGGTGTTTGTTAAGATCTTTGACCTTGTTATAGTTAATTTTGATTACCCTCATGATCAGGTTGAGGGACACCTAGAAGATTAGTTAAGCACACTTCTGGTGTGTCAGTGAGAGTTAATTGGAGAAAGTAACATCTTGAAGGCTGTAACCTAATCAATGGTATAATCCTTTATTGGATTCAATATTTTAACAGACTATTGTGAGATGGTGTAGAAGAAAGTGCAAGCGGAGCCTGATTGGAGGAATATGGTCCTGGAAGCTTGCCTTGGAAAGATGTCTCTTGGATTTCTTGGATTTCTCTTCGCTTGCTGGCTGCTATGAGGTGTACGTTTCTCCCTCATCTCCCATGATGGTTTGGATTTGCCAGAACAATAGAGCTCTCTGACTATGGACCAAATCCTCTGAAGCCATAAGCAAAAATACTTCCTCTCTATTGCATATGCAAAAAATTTCGTTACATTGATAAAAAGTGTGACTAATTTGGACCCATTTTTAAAATCAAGTCATTTGTTTTACTAGAGCTGGGTCTTAGCAATGACTTGTAAGTTATATATACCAGCTTTTCATCCGGTCTCTTTGTGAAATACTTTCTCTGTGGCTTATTTGCTCATTACCTGGCATTGTCTTTCACTGAGCACAACATTTTAGTTTTAATAAAGTCCTAGTCATCAATTATTTCTCTCATAGACTTTTTATATTTTGGCAGTGAATCTAAAATTCATCCTTATATCCCAGATGATCAATGTTATCCTTTAAGAGTTTTAGAGTTTTTAATTTTACATTTAGGTCTATGACCCACTTAGGGTTTAATTGTGTGAAGGGCGTGAGGTCTATGTCTAAATTTTTTCTTTTTGCATGTAGATGACAAGTTGATCCAGCGTAATAACCTGTTTAAGCACCATTGCATTGCCTTCATCCCTTTTAAAAGATCAGTTAATCGTATTTATAGCACTCTGGTCTCTGTTTTAGTCTATTGTTCTATTTGTATGGATTTTCACCAATCAAATACAGCCTTGATTACTATACTTGGGTACAGGTAGTGTCTATCTACCAAATTTGTTTTTGCCTGTAATTGTGTGTGTGTGTGTGTGTGTGTGTGAGAGAGAGAGAGAGAGAGAGAGAGAGAGAGAGAGAGAATATTCTGTACCCATTGCCTCTTCAAGAAAATGCCTTTAGAATCGGTTTTTCTAAATATACATAATATACTGGAGTTTGATCAGAATTTCATTAAATACATACATACATCAAGTTATGAACACCTGGCATCATTCCTCAACTTCAAAGGGGCAGATGCCAGCAAACACATAGATTAAAGTTGAAATTATTGTAAATACCAAATACATTTCATATACTAACCTCCCACATGACGGCTTAGCAACACAGTACACTATATACAGTGCTGATGGTTTGTCTGTAACCATTTGACTGACTGGAAGCTGAGTTCAACAGCACCGCCTAGCATCCTGAAAGAGTACCATGTGGATCATCACAATCCTGGAGAAAGATCAGAATTCAGTTTAAAATATGGGTTTCATTGAGTCTACATCAATTTTTCATTGTCCTGAAGTTGAATAATGATTTATTTGAATCATCATAAATTGGGGATCACCTGTATTGGGTCTTCCTACTCATTAAAATAAAAAAATGCTATATGCCTTTAGTTGCTTTTTAAATGTGTTCATCAAAGTTTTATACTTCCATCATATGGATTGCATACATATTTAGTAAGATTTTACCTCAGTGTTTCATTTGGGGGAGTGATAATGTACAAAGTATTATGTTTTCTCTTCAAATTTCATTTCTTCATTGTGAGCATGTAGGAAAATAGCTGAATTTTGTATTTTAACCTTGCATTCTGCAACCCTACTGTAACTGCTTATTGGATATACATTTATGTTGGTTTAGATTTTCTACCTCAACAATCATGTCAAATAACACCACTATAATTCTTTCTTTCTGATAATTATAGATATTTGATTTCCTTTTCTTGCAGTACAATGAAAGAGAGAGAGAGGGGACACTCTTGTCTTTGACATGATTTTAAAGTGAGAGCCCTTCAAGTTTCTCACCCTTCGTAGTATTTGATTGTAATTTTTGTAGGCATTCTTCACTAAGTTGAGAACTTCACCATGTCTCTCTCTATCTCCTAAGTTACTAAACATGAATGATAGTAAATGGACCCTATATTTTGTCAAATGTCTTTACTACACCCATTGGTACGAATGTAAACATTTTTTTTTCTTTTTTAACCTCTGATAGGTACATCAATGGATTTTGAATATTGAACAGCTTTGGATAACTGAAAAATCCTACTTGGACAAAGTATGTAATTGTTTTTTATACACTGTTGAATTCAGTCTGCTAATTTTTATTTATTTTACAAGTTGCTGAATGTTATGTTTTAAATGTAAAAATGTCCCCTGAAATGCTTATATGCTAAAATTTTTGTTATTAGCTGACTGGATCCTGTGATTAGATCATGAGGGTCAAGTCCATTACAGTTACTGTCTTATTGGTGACACAAAGCACCTGACCAAAAGCAGCCGATGAGAGAAAAGTTGTTTACTTTGGCTTACCATCTCCATGATGGCAGGGGAAAGCATGGCAGGAGCAGAGGCTGGACATCACCTCTGCCACAGCTGGTGAAAAACAGCAGCACAAGAATGAGCTGAGCTCTGGCAAAGGGGTTTGGCTGTAACATCCCAAAGCCCCCTCCCCAACACACCTCCTCCAGCAAGGCTATACCTCCCAAACTGCCATCAGCTGGGGACCAAGCATTCAAAACATATGAGTTTATGGGGACATCTGATTCAAACCACCATATTTAGGGTCTTATGTGCAAACAAATGGGCTCTGATAAACTAATTTCTCCTGGTATCAAGAACAGAGTGCTCTCAAACACTCCAGAACATTCCTGTCCCCACCCTTGGCTACAAGTAGGAAGGAAGGATTTTTTTTTCTCTATCATTTACTGTGAGATACTGATCAGACTCAGGGAAGTAACTACTACCTAACTGTTGTCCTCTACCCCGTGACTGAACAGAGTGCACTAAGAGCTTTAAATTTCAGGCTTTAAACCTGACTCTCTAGCCATTTACCAACAGGTATTCAGGGGTTTCCACTCAGGCCCTGGCTCCTGTAGCAATTTCTAGTTAGGAGTGTCCCGAGAAGCCATGATTTCCTACATTTACTTGTCTGTCTCTCCATCCTTCACCTTACAGTCCCTACAAACTTTAGATTGCCTTTGTCCTTACTCCTCGACAAAGTCTAGAAGACTTGGCTACTTTTTTTTTTCTGAAGTTGGGGTGGAATGACAACCTCTGTGCTCCTTCCTCCTTCCATGGGTAATTAGCAACCAGAATGCCTCACCTTGCTAGGGGCTTTTAAATAAATGTTGATCTGAATCCAACAAACCAAGTGTGGATCTTTATCCTATTTATTTTGCTTACATATTTTTATATATTTCTTTACATCTTTGTGTGTGTACATAGTACGTGTATTGTGCTATATGATATGTTGTGTGTGAAGCATGCATCTGTATACGTGTGTACAGGTATGTTATGCATATGTGTGAAGAAGCCAGAGGTGCCCTTCCCCTATCACTCATCTGAGCATTTCTTTGAAACAGTCTTTCCCTCAACCCTGAATTGCCATTAGTTTTGTCCCCAAGCCCCAGCAATTCTCCAGGCTCTGACCCTCAACAGATCTGCATGGCCATGCTCTGCTTTTTACATCAGGGCACCAAACTTGAAGGGGGTCTTGGGCTTTCATGATTTTTTTATATTAACTAGCTTATTCATATGAGAGAGAGAGAGAGGCAGGGTTTCTTGCTACTGTAAACAAAAAAAAAAAAAACCAGATGCTTGTACCACTTTTTCTGTCCAGCTTTAAGTGGATGGCTGGGGAACTGAAACTGGGCCGGCATGCTTTGCAAGGAAGTACCTTTAACTGCTGAGCCATCTCCCCAGACCCTGGCCTCCATGTTTAAGTGCAAGTGCACTTATCCCCTGCGCATCTCCCCATCCTCTTTATTCTATTTAGATATAGGTCAAAAGAATCCTCATTTGGGGCTCAGAGACAATATGACACCTTGTCCTGGACTGAACTGATTAACGTCATGCTTAACAACTTGAATTTACTTCGAAAGAGTAATTCACTAGCAAGCAAAACTTCTTCAAGCAGGGCTGGTGGGAAGTAAGTCATAATCGTCTCTTGATATTTTTGTTTATTTTCAACCTTTTTCTCCATTTCTAACCCAGGAAAACAGTGTCCTCATGCAAACCTTCTTGAATAGCTATTGTGAACTTGACCTGCCTTTCTGCACAGTTTGCAAATTTTGGAAACTTACACCTATTTTCATGATTTATTATATCAGCATAGATATAATGAGTCCTACAAAGTTTGTAAAAAAAACAATTATTTTTAGAAAATATAGTTTTAAAAATCAGTTCCACTTCAGGATGGAGAGATGGCTCAGCTGTTACATGCACTTGCTTGCAAAGCCTGCCAGCCTGGGCTCATTTCCCCAGTACTCACATAAAGCTAGATGTACAAAGTGGCACATGCATCTGGAAATTGTTTGCAGTGGCAAGAGACCCTGCTGTGTCCAGTCTACTCTCTCTGCTCTCTCTCTCTGTCTGCCTCTCTCTCTCTTTCTCTCTTTCTTTCTCACTCTCTTTATGCTTACAAATAAATATTTCTATTTTTTTAAAAATCACTTATACTTTAAATGTATAGAATAAGTTAACAAATTCCTTTTTTTAACAAGGGTATGTAATCCCATAAATGTATGCACTATACTATGCTATTTCATCATATTTGTGCATGAGAACACCTCACTAAACATATTTAAAATACATTCATGAATTATTCTTTAATAACAAATCAATAATTTTGAGAGGTGTAAAAAAATTACCCAGGAAATATATCCAGAAGTGAAGATTTCCTCACTAAATTTAGGTGCTTGTTTTCAGTTTTTGCGTGTGTGCTTGTGTGTGTTGTGTGTGTGTGTGTGTATTTGTGTGTATGAGGACTCACATGTGTGCAGATATTCGTGCATGTGCATATAGAGGCCAGAGGTTGATATCAAACAACTTTGGCAATCACTCACCAACTTATTTACTGAGGCAGGGTCCCTCACATAAACCCAGAGTTTACAATTTGGCAAGTTTTGCTAGCTAGCTTTCCCCAGGGATTCCCCTATCTCTACCTCCCAACCTCAAGGCAGGTCCGGATGCTTGCAGCTCAACAAATACTTCATCCACTGAACCATCTCCCCTATGTAGGCCAATCTGGTCAGTAATTTATTATGTAGCACAGATTACCTTCTAACTCAATAATCCTCCAAAAACTTGGATTATATATGTGTACCACCACATTCAGCAAAATTAATATTTAAGTATCTTTATTATGAATAAGTTTATACATTGTATGAGCAAATCTTGTAAACGTGTCCCTGTTTCCCTCCTCTCTGTGCCTCACCACTGGGGTCCTTCCTTGGTGCACATTCTGAATCTGTCCACAGGATAGGGGGTATGAACTGTGCCAGAGGTAGCCAGTTTTACGTTGTCTATTTTTTCTTTCCCCCTTGTGTATTGTTGCTGAGGGGGGCAATACCTCTGCATATATATTCTCCTCCACCATGGCTCTTACATTCTATCTGCTCCCTCTTCCAGTTCCCTGAGTCATAGTGGGTGAGTTTTAAGTCAGCTTTGTTGTTGAGATCTTAAGTATCTCTGGATCTTTGCCCTGGGTTGTGATGGGTATCGTTGGTGTCTATCTCCATTGACCTTTCATGGGTTATCAGAGTTGTTGTGGTGATTGGTCTGCTGATTATCTTGTCACATTCTCAAAGGTTTCATTTGGGTCCTGTGTGAAGGCTAGGTGTGGTTTGTCTCCCGACAGGATGTCAGTCATCATCCAATGACTTCTTGGTGGAATTGGGTTGTCCCCAGCTCTCACAGTGCCTTCTGAAAAATACAAACAGAATCCCCATAGGAGAGTGAGATCAATATAGGTTAAATGAGACAACATTGCTGTTTTGGCTAGCTCCTAATGGATGTAGCCTCTCTGTACCTCTCTGGTAGTGGGAATTTTCCCTAAGAGCCTGAGATCTTGGTCCCATAGGATCATGCTGTGGATCCCAGTTCCAGTTAAAGGTTCCTTTTCAATAAGCGGATCTCTTAGCCAATCATTAAGCCATTGATTACCCTTCTAGGTTTTGCACCACTATTCCACAGATGAGCATTTCTTGACTTGCTTTTCTCTTCCATAAAGCAGTGTCCTCAGCATTCTCGTGACATTACTCTGTGTTGTATATCAGTTGTCTCTGCTTTCTCCAAATATCATTGACCAATTTCCCCTGGAAATTCAGGCAACACCTTCCAGTGCTACGCATGCTACCATCTTGAAGCTGGTTACTATTCTGGATCTAGCAGGTTCTCTTGGTGTTGTTTGATGACACTTTGTGATTTCTTCAGCAATAGGGTCTTACCTTGGGCCTGGAGCAGGTATTCAAGAGCTTTGACAGAAGTCTGTCACATTTTGAGGACCTCCTGGGTCTCTTTGATTAACAGCTCATTGTGGGAAGGAACCAATAACTGGGACAGGGAGATGCAGGCCTGCGAAATTATTCTTGAGGTTAGGCTTCCTCCTATTCTATTCATGACCCCTCGTACAGGTGGTGCCCTCAGCTTCCTCAGTAGCTTACTGCAGAAAAGCTAGGGTTTTATGATGTCAATTCATTATTAGTTTGGTTTACTATATGAGTTCCCCACACCCTTCCATTTTGCCCACCCTCCCATCACCCCCCAAATTCGTTCCATTCCCTTTTACAAAATCTCCCTTCACTGACAGATTTTCTGAATGTTCTGGTTTAACATGGTTAGGAACTACATATGAGGGAAAATATGAGGTGCTTGGCTTATTGTGCTTGTGTGTGGCCACAAAGCTCCAAGTCCAACCATTTTTCTTTAAATTTCATTATGTCATTTTTCCTTTCAGCTGCATAGAATTCCATAATATATATGTACCACAACTTTGATATCCATTTGTCCAGTGATGGGCATTTGGGTTGATTCCAATTCCACTGTATTTTGAATTGAGCTGCTATAAACAAAGTTGAGCAAATGTCTCTATACTTCAGCGAGGAAACTTGGGGGTAGATGCCCAGTAGAGAGATAGTGGGGTCCACCAGTAGCTCTCTATCCATCCTGTTTAGGAGCCTCCACACTGCTTTCCATAGTGGTTGTACAAGTTTGCATTCCCACCAGTAGTGAATAAGGGTCCCTTTTCCCCCACAACCTCGCCAGCATCTATTGTTAGTAGATTGTTTAATGATTGCCATTCAGACTGGAGTTAGGTGGAATCTCATTGTTGTTTTGATTTGCATTTCTCTGATGATTAATGACATTGAACATTTTCTCAAATGGGAGTTGGCCATTTGTATTTCTTCCTCTGTGAATTCCCTGTTGAGGTCAGTTCCCCATTGTGTGAGAGGGCTGTTTGCTAATTTTTTTTTAATTTTTTGAGTTCTTTTTACATTCTGGATATTAGACCTCTATCTGTATTGCAGCTCGCAAAGATTAACTCTCAGTTTGGTGGTGGTCTATTGGCTATTTGGTATGTTTGTCTGTACAGAATTTGGATTGTTCTAATTTTTCCAAGGCCTTTAACTTGCTAGATTATTAATTTGAGATCTCTCTATCTTTGTTATGAAGGCATTCAGTGCTATAAAATTTCCCCTTAAGACTGCTTTCATTGTGTTCAATAGGTTCTGGTATGATGTATTTTCATTATCATTTAGTTCAAGAAATTTTTCAATTTCCAATTTGATTTCTTGAATGACCCATTCATTGTTTAATAGTTTGTTGTTCAATCTCCAATAGTTCGTGTGATTTCCATTTGTTTTCTCATTGTTTATTTCCAGCTTCAATGCATTGTGGTCTGATATGATGCAAGGTGCTACCTCAATCTTCTGGAATTTGCTGAGGCATGTTTTATCTCTTAATATGTGGATTATTTTGGAGAAGGTTCCATGAGCTGCTGAGAATAATGTGCATTCTGTAGAGTTGGGATGAAATGTTCTGTATATACCTTTTAGGTCTTTTAGGTCTAGATCTATGGTATTATTGAGTTCTATTATTTCCCTGTTGAGCTTCTGTTTGGATGATCTGTCTAAAGATGAAGGTGGTTTATTAAAGTCTCCAACTATGATGGACTTGAAGTTTATTTTTGTTTTATTTTCCATTAGTTTTCACTTTATGAACTGTGGTGCACCTGTATTTGGTGCATATATGTTTATGATGGTGATATTTTCGTGGATTAGTCCTATGATGAACAAGATGTATCCTTGGTTGTCCTTTTGAATTGATTTTGGTTTGAAGTCTATTTTGTCAGATATTAGTGTAGTGACCCCTACTTGTTTATTTTTGCTTGTTTGTTTCCATTAGCTTGGAAGATCATCTTCCATCCTTTCACCCTAAGGAGGTTCCTAACTTTAGAGGAGAGGTGGGTTTCCTTGAGGCAGCAGATGGAAGGATCCATTTTTCTGATCCGTCCTGCTTGCCTGTTCCTGTGTGTTCTTTTTGCATTGTGATGTGCCCATGTTGAGGTGAGAGATAGCTTTTACCCAGGCCCTCAGTAGAAGTGGGAACCTCGCATGAGATTGCAGCAAGGACTGGTGAGGTTTTGACTCATGCTCGATTCCCCTGCTGTCAGGAAGTGTGGGGGGGGGGGGTGTTCAAACCTTCAGCAGAAGTAGCATGCTAGTGCCTGAACTTTGATTACAACCCTGGATCAGCGGGCAGGGTGCTTGGGTCCTCGTGCTGGTGGGAGTCAAGGCACAGATCCCTCACCTGGCCTTGCCTAGGTTTGGGGATCCCAATGTGCAAGCGTGGATGGGAGGTTTGACGTGGGTCCCAAACCTTGCCTCAACTGGGGTTAAGGGGTTGGTAGGCAGAGCTGCAGGTGTGCAGGCTGGTGAGGTACAAAGCACCTGCTTGCTTACCTGGCCTACAACCTGGAGTCAGTGGGCATGGTCGTGAGGTCACACAGGCTGATGGCAGGCCAAGGCAAGACTCCCTTACCTGGCCTTGCCTAGGGTCTGGAGCAAAATTAATTTTAAAAACGTCAATATAAACATCAACTCTCCCTAATTTACTCAGTGATTTTTTCCCAGTGTTTTAAAGTTAACCTTCACTTTTAATAGGCCTTTGTATTTCAATAAGTCAAATTTATCATTCCTATCGTTGCAATCTAACATAATTTGGACTCAAACAAATCTTCTGCTATCAGAGCAATGCATTAATAATTCTTGATATAAGGATAGGAAAAGCAGAATATTTAACAAATAGTTCCTGGTACGTCTTCAACAAATCCTTGTTAAATGATTCCATGATACTTTATAAATCCAATATCTATAAGAGACAAATGTGACTTATTTTTCTTTATTTCACAAAACAGTAAGATTAGTTTCTGAAGGGAAAAGAAGATGAATGCCCAAAAGATTTAAAGACAAACTTGCAAGATGAATTTATCTTGGGTGTCTATCTTGAACAGTCTTTTTATTCCCCACTATCACTGCTGTTTTAAATTATTGATTTGTCTTTAGTACATAGGTCAGGAATATATTTAAAGTAGGGGTAGTGGAAGATATTTACAGGGGAACACCATGAAATGGCTTTTTTGATGACTTATTACATTCTCCTAGACATATAAATGAACACACTTGTCTTTTTTATTCCAAGAGAGACAAGCCCTCAAGTTTAAACATATTTATTTATTTATTTATTTATTTATTTATTTATTTATTTATTTATTTATTTATTTATTTATTTATGAGAAAGAGAGAGAGAGAGACAGATAGAAAGAATGGGTACATCAGGAGTTCCAGCCTTTGCAAACAAACCTCAGATGCATGTATCGCCTTGTGCATCTTTATGTGAGTCCTGGTTAATCAAACCTGAGTCCTTAGGCTTTTCAGACAAGTGCCTTAACTCCTGAGCCATCTCCCCAATCTCACTGTTTTTGTTTTTTTGTTTGTTTTTATTTTTCAAATAGTCTATGAGCTTTTGTTAATATGATCATGGAAATGTGCTGTTCAAATCCTTGCTATGGAAAAGTAAAGTTCACTGATGGTCCTGGTCACCTGCACCCTTCTAGGTCCACCCTACCCCTGCCCTGCTATGCCAAGGACAATTCTTATGACTTGGGATACGCTATAGGACAAAATACCCAACCAGAAGCAGCAGATGGAAGGAAAGGTTTGAGTGGAAGCTTCATGATGTTTGAGAAAGCATGACAGAGCATTCAGAACATTGTCACATGTCACATCAGTTTGGAGGAAGCAGTAAGCTTGAGCCAACTTGAGCACCGGTGGGCTAGGTCCTCCCTCAGCAAGACTCCACCTCCCAAAGCTTTGCCACTTTTCCCAATCCTCCCAGTTGGGAGCCAACACTGGTGGGGAATCAATGGCTCTCTGATTGGCTAAGAGATCCATTCAGTGGTAAGGAACCCTTAGCTGGAACTGGGATCCAAGGCAAATTCTTATGGAGCAAAGAAGCTGGACTTGGTTGACCATGGGCTACAGAGAGGCTGCACCCATAAGAATCTCACCTAATTAACAATGTTTGTCCCATTTAACCTATTGATCTCAGTGTCTGTTGGAGATTTTGTTTGTATTTTTCAGAAGGCAGTGAGAACCATGGACAACAGGACCTGAGATGATGGATGACACCCAGTCAGGAGATGAACCACCCCTAACTCATCATCTAGGGCCTGAATGAAACCATAGAGGAAGTGGCGAGATGAGCAAGAGTGCTGCTTCCACAGCAAGTCAGACAACCTATGCAAAGGTGATGGAGACAGACACCAAGGATATTCAAAACAGTCCAAAGCAGAAACCCAGAGACTCTTTCTTACGAGCTCAACAGTAAAGTAGACTTAAAACTCACCCACCATGACTCTTGAACTTTTGCAGAAGAGGGGGCAGAAGACTGTAAGAGCCATGATGGGGAAAATATCAAGAGGCATTGCCCCTTTCAAAAAAAAACTGGCTACTGATGGTACAATCCATAGCCCTCCATCCCATGGATTGTTCCAGCAATCCCATTGAGTAGGGCTTTGCCATGGTTTGATCCAGGTGTTCCCCCACAAACAAATGAATGACTGATGGCAGTTTGGGTATTAGAACCTCTCTGGAGCTGTGTTGTCGGGGGGGCGGGCTTATAGGGGTTATAAGCCAGTTTCCCCTTTGCCAGTGTTTGCCACACCTTCCTGCTGCTGTTTGCAGTGCTGTGGCAGAGGTGATGTCCAGCCCTCTGCTCATGCCATCATTTTCCCTGCCATCATGGAGTCTCCCCTTGAGTCCATAAGCCAAATAAACCCATTCCTCAATAAGCTGGTTTTTGCTTGGGTTCTTTCTGTGCAGCAACAGAGTAAATTGACTACAACAGGCTCTCAGTGGATTGGATTGGAGACAGGGAGGCGGGAAATGGGGGTACCACACAAGGCTTGTTCATACAGTGTTTCTAAGTACTAGTAATAAATTTATAAATTAATTTTTAACACATAAGCCTGTGGGAGACATTTAATTCAAACCACCACTGTTTAGTAGGAGATAAGCTTGTTCCATAAGATATGACACTCTAAATGACTAGCTGTTGCTCAAAGACTGTGTTTCTCTAACCAAAGCTTTCTTTGACCTAGGCTTCAGTATATGACATTTGTTTGTTTGTTTGTTTCTTTTTTGAGGTAGGGTCTTGTTCTAGCCCAGGCTGACCTGGAATTCACGATGTAGTCTCAGGGTGGCCTCATGCTCATGGTGATCTTATCTCAGCCTCCCAAGTGCTATGCTGGGATGACTCTTCCTTCTAACTCTGCCTTCCTCTTCTCCCTGCCAGGTACCAGGCCTGTATCACACATGTCTAGAATGTTCTTTTCACTGATTTTGACTCATTCCTTTTACTTGGCACAGATACTCTCCTCAAATAAATCCTAGCTTGGCATCTGTGTTTCTCTGATCAGCTGAAATCATTCATTGAAATACTAGGGTTTGAGGAACATGTCCTTATAGAATTTTAATCCTGCCCACTATGGATGCATATTTCAGTATTAAGAGTATGTGTGTTGAGAGAAATAATGAATTCAACTTAACAGTCTGGAATTTTTGTGAGTACTGGGGAGGAAAGCGGAGCAAGAGCTGGGCCCTGAACAACCATCTGACTAGGTTTAAGAGAAATGCTGGGTCCCTGGGTTGGAAGAAGAGAAAGGAACAGAACACAAGAAAGAGGAAAGAAATGACCAGAGAAACATGGCTTCCTTCTAACTCAGCCCAGGTTATTCCTGCTTTTGAAAAGCTTCTAAAAGTGAATTTGGCTTGTTGAACATAAAGGCCAATCAGCCAATTACAGAAGATATTGCCATTATGTCTCTGAAGCTAGGAATTAAGCCTTAGCAGATCTGAAATATAATTTTAAAATGTCTTAATGTTAAGTCATGCTTCATTTGTGAAATGCCAATCACTTTATGTTAAGAGGTCATATAAAATTACCCTATTTTAGTAGAGGTCAAAGAAAATTAAATTATTCAAGGTCTGACTTTTTGTCAAAAAAGTAATATTTCTTATATTTAAAAAGCTCTTGGGCATATGCTTATCTGTCAGTGAATTTCTGTAGCTTTTTTTTCCAGTTTCACCTTCAGTGTATTGGCATCAACCCCTCTGATATACTTTATTTTTCTAATGTAACATTGCCTCTTTGTATATAACTTTATATCAAGCATCTTTTGCAAGTTGTTTTATTTTCTTATGATACACATGGAAATAGTTTTGAATAGAAGAGGAATAAGTTGTATGGCCTATAGAAACATTAAAATTGAACATTAAAAACCACGATTAAAAAATTAAAAAAATAATGTCAACTGGTTGACAAAACCAAGAATATAGTATTTGAAATCATTACAATTGTATATCTACAAAAATGCAAGAACATAAAAAAAGACTCCTTCAGTCTGATCTATCAAGGGACACTGCTGAAATATCTCTAAAACCTATTAGAGAAATACTCAAATGTTACTGAGAAGTCAGAAAGATGGGAGTAAGTGGCGTAACCATTTAGTGTTGCTTAGGTCACTAAGGCCTCTCTGGATCCACCTTACCCCTGATCATGCACAGTCATTTTCTAAATGAGCTTGTGTGGAAGGAAACCTTTAGAACGATTATAGCAACTAATCCCCAGATTTTAGCCACGTCACAGTTCTCCACAAACACAGGGATGGCTTCTCTTGTTCTAGAGTGTCCTTTGAGAGGCTCCATAATCAAGCTGTCAAGTCCCACCCACCCACTTCAACACATATGCTTGTCTCATAGGAGTAACCAGGCATTGTGGAGCAGAGTTTAGGCATAAGCCAGCCATGCTCCCTCCATAGGTACTGGCAAAGATAAACTCTCACCCTGCATGTTATTACTTGTCTCCTTTTTCACCATTCTTTATTGAATATAAACGTCTCAAGGATACACGTCTTTACTAGTTTTGTTCACTCTTATAACCTAAGCACCAAAAATTGTGCCTGATGCAAAGCAGACCCTCAAAAGTTAACTGTGGGAACACTGTTCAGTAGTTCAAGATTATAAAGCCTGCCAGCCCCAGGTTCAGTTCCCAAGCCACCCGTGGAATCCAATTGCAAAAAGTGGCACAAGCATCTGACTTCCTTGTTCAACTTCAAGAGGCTCCAGAGTGCAAACACATACACACAGAGGCAAATATGTAATTTTTTAAAAAGTTAACTGTGTGTTGAATGAATACATTCCCTTCTCCATGGGAATATGAACAGTGTTTAGTTGGTTTTGATAGACACAGCATCAGTTTACTGGATGAGACCTTTTTAGTATTGGTAAAGAATAGTTGAACTAGTTGATATAGAAATAGATCTTGTAAAGGAAAGCACTTTTTTTCTCTTCCAATTCACAGATGATAAATTGGAAGCTATCTCTGGGACTCAAGTGTATAACCTCTGTTGACCAGGTATCCTGCAAATCCATATACCCAGCTGAGTCATCTGAGAACAAGGAGAATGTCATTCATGTTGAATGGTGTCTACATGGATGTGAATACAATTCTCAGGCCAAGTGAGGCCTAGGACAGCATTCCCAAGGCCTCAAGATTCAAATACCACATTTAGAGCAGCTGCCTGCCCTGTACCTCATAGCAGTTATGCAACTTGTTTTTGAAGTATTATGAAATAATTTTAGATTTATAGAATAGTTGTAAAGCTAGTACAGAGAGTTCCCATATACTCTTCACCAACTCCCTTAACCTTGACATTTTGCATAACATTTGTCAAAACTATGACATTAACATTGAAATAACACTAATCACTAAGTTACAGACTGGATTTGTATTTCCCCAGGTTTTTCACTGATAACTTGATTCTTTTCCAAATTCCAATCGAGGACACTGTATCACTTTGAATCACCTGTTCTTGGTCTCCCTGCTACCTGTGAGAGTTTCTCTGTCTTTCCATGTTTCTCAAGATTTCACAATGGACGCTTCCCATGATTCACAGTCATTTTATAAATGTCCATCCATTTAAATATGTCTAATGTGTCATGATAAAACTAAGATTATAGACCTTTGGGAAGTGCATTCCAGAGGCAAAGCACACCCTCTGTTAATGTTTAATATTTCAAATTATGCCCGAATTTTATAAAGCAATGTGAGCATTTCATATCCCACACAATGAACATCAAAATTTCTGCCAGAATTTCATTCCATTAATTTTTAAAGGCCTGGTTAACAGTTCTTTTGCTTATCAGAACAACTGAATATGTTTCTAGAAATCCAAGATTCTAGTCAGGAGAGGGGGAGGGTTGGTCAAAGGCTACATTTAAAAGCTTTGTAAAAACATCTCCTGTTTTTGTCCTTTTGATCCTGACTATGACATCCAGCACATGTCATAGAACGAGGAAGGAAAAATAGACTGTTTAGTGAGCTGATGTTCAATGGTTTTTAGATTGATGTCATGGGGTTGACACGTGGTACAGTACTTAGCGCATAAGCATGATAATAAATATTTGTTAAATGACTATTTTAAATAAATGACTGATTGGCCCAACCACAAAGAATATCTCCTGTACCAATAAGAGAATATTAGATGCTGAGGACAATGGATCTGACCCAGTATGTCTGACAATTTTTCTCTTTCGATGTCATAGTAACCTGCCAAAATTAACTTTAACACAGACAGTTGAAGAGAAATTTCCAGTATGATCTCATCACAGGTTAAGTAGAAAACCTAGAAAATAAGCTGAACCACATATAACGAGTTCATCCTTGCTCTCTTTTATAAGCAAAAGAGGATCCTAGATTAAAAAAATGGTTTTGTTTCCATTATTTGAATTATACATCTACATAACACCTAATCAAGGCATATATATTTTTGTGTATGTGCAGTGTGGGTGCATGTTTGTGTGTAAGTATACATGCACATATGTGTGGAGGTCACCCATCTTTGGAAAGACAGGGGTTCTCATTGGCCTGAAGCTCAACAATTAGTCTAAACTGACTGGCTAGCAAACCCCTGGGATCCGCCTTTCTCCACCTCCCCAGGACTGGAATAAAAGCATGTACCACCACACCAGCTTGTATTAGATGGGTTCTGGGAATCAGACTCTGGTCCTCATGCTTGAATAGCAAGCACGTTACCAACTGACCCATGTCATGTTCTTATAGATTATTAAAGTGAAGCACATTGTGGGTAGTGTCAACAAATATTGTCTTTTTCCAAAGTTTACTATAGTATGGATTATTATTCGTTTTTGTAAAGGCATTGCTTGGAGAAATAAAACATGCACATATCACTGAAAAGGCAGTTTATTTCTGAAATAATTCCTCCTTAAAAACTGTCCCTATCTTAAAGGCAATTTGAAAAAGGTTTCTCTTTGAAAAAAAAAACTCATATGATTGAAGAGATTTCACCTTCAAAGGATTTGTCTCCCGAAGGAGGCCCCTTTGAGAATTTTAAAGATTGCATGGGAAATGTATTCTTTGAAGATTTTCCTGTTTAAAAAAAAGTTGCATGACTTGGGTATCCTCTTTGAAGATATTTTTAAAACAATATTTAAAGGATTCCTCCACCCTTGAATGTTTTCATGATACTGGAGACCACTTTTCTAAAAAAAAAAAAAAAAAAAAAAAAAGTTGCTCTGTTGCTCTCTATTCCAGTGGTCTGCTTTACTATTCTACTTTGATTGCTTTGTTCTAATAAGAGAAAGAGATTGCTTTTATGCTAGGGCTTCTGCAATATACTATGAAACTAAGAATGAGTTTCCTAGCATCTTTCTATATCATGTCAGATTCAGAAATACTGTACATATTACTAACTCAGATAAATAACCAGTACAAAAACAGAGCTGGGCTTCTTGGTTCAAACACTGGAGGTTGAGGCAGGAACATTACAAGCTCAGTGTCCATCTGAGTTAAAAAGCAAGTTCAAGGCCATCCTGGGCAACTTAGTGATAAATTTCCAGTTAGCAAGCTTGTAGAAAATTTTTAAGAAAGTATACTTTTTTTATTGTACATGATAAGCAAGTATATGTTTGTCATAGTCAGCCACACGTCGCTGGGATTAATCTTCAAACCAGGCACAATTTGGGGAAGGAAAGTATTTATTGAAACTGCAGACTGAGGGGAAGTTCCATAACAGCGAAAGAGTCTGGCCCTCTTTCACAGGGCCAAGCAGAGAGAGACACCCATCACCAACACCACACATACAAAACAGGGAACAGACAGGAGGGCCAAGGAGAGAATTTATTATCCTTTATATAGGCTTAGGGTGGGGTCTTACAACCCTATCCCAGGCTTAATGGCTTCCTGAGTCTCTGGAATTTCCTTCCTGCACTGCCCACACAGGAAAGGAAGTCTTTGAGCTTCTTTACATCCTGCCCCTTACTAAGAGGCTGCCTTCCTGTAAACATCCTCAGAGACCCACCCAAGATAATTAAAATGATCGAGTTGACAACAAAACCTGACCATCACAATGTTCATTCTTATTGCCCTGTATTCTGTTCTCTATTATATTATTTCCTTAAAGCAAAAATGTGAATGAGAAGTTTCCATCACAGGTACGACTGACAGATGTTCAGATTCCTTTTTAAAGGGAGAGGGTTATTTGGGTGGAAGTGTTTAGTACGCTGTGGAAGAGAAAAGTGGGCTTCTAAACCTAGAGAAAGGCAAGGTGATGTATCCCTTCTCATTTCAATGTTTTTTTTCTAATTTACGTGCATGTATGTGTTGGAGTAACATGCAAAATGTATTTCTCACAGCAGGTCTTAGTAAAACAAATAAAACAAAAAACCATTTGACAGCTACTGTGTTAAAAGAGAGAAAATATTATAAGGAGAAAAGCAATGTAGAACAAACGTGGTTCTTCTGGTAAAGGAATTAAAGATGAGGGCAGGTTCAAGGACAAAGAAACTTGCTGCTGGAAGATGGAGCTCACTGGGGGATTGAAGTAAGGCTGGAACAATAGAATGAGGTAAGGAATGGGGTGAGCCAAAATTTGAGGTCTTACTCTCAGGTAGAGAAGAACCACTTGGGATATCTAGACAGGGGAATAGTGACATTGGAGCTATGTTCCAGGAAAATGAAATCACTGGTGAAAGATTGCAAGGAGATGTTAGAAGTGGAGGAGGGAATAGTGTGGTGTTACAACACTAACTGAACAAGCATGATGTTTATAACTTCAAGAATGGATATGCAGGGCTGGAGAGATGGCTCAGCAGTTAAGGCAGTTGCCTCCATTGCCTAAGGCCCTGGGTTCAATTCCCCAGTACCCACATAAGCACATAAGCCAGACCCACAAGGTAGTGGCCCTTGTGCGCTCTCTCTCTGTCTCTCTCTCTCTTTCTCTCTCTCTCTCTGTCTCTCTGCCTGAAAATGAATAAATAAAATATTTTTTAAAAAAGAATGGATATGCATATATGTTAGTCTGGGTTTAAAGAGGAAAAGAAAATAGAATGAATATGTATTGTAAAAGAGATTTATTACATTAACTTACAGGATATGGACTGGATAGTCCATGAGCTGGCTGGAGAATTGGAGAACCTGGTCGCTGCTCAGTTCACAAGGCTACAAAGCTGGACTTCACCAGTTGCCAACTGGTGCTGAAGGCCTGGTGGATGGCTAGAAAGCTGCTGGTCTTCAGGAGGCATTGGAAGGTTGAATAAACTGGGTTTCAATGTCTGCAAAGAATAGCAGCCACAGGAAAGACGCACACACAGCAAGTAGTGTGGGCAGCCAGGGAAAAGGCCCTGTGTTCCCCTGAGCTTTTTTTAATGTATAACTCAACTCTGGAATGCCTATTCACTCTGGAGTAAGGACTTTCTCCTTCCATCAATCCTTCATGGAAAAAATAACCCTCACAGATCCATCAAAGAGATATGTCTCTTTCTTGATTCCTGGTCTGATCAAGTGAGTAATGGAATTTAACCATCAAAATATAAAAAATTCTTTATAAATTGTATAATACCTGCACAAAGCATAAAATCATCACTAGAGTCTCAAATTGGTATATGTTCTCTAAATTAAAAATGAGATTAAGGGCCAGGCATGGTGTGGCACATGCCTTTAATCCCAGCACTCAGGAAGCAGAGGTAAGAGGATCACCATGAGTTTGAGTCCATAGTGAGACCGCAGTGTGAGTTCCAGGTCAGCTTGGGCTAGAGTGAGACCCTACTTTGAAAAAAACAAATTAATAATGATTAGTAACTATTATTATTTTTTTACAATTATATGATATTTTAAATGAACAGAAACAAGCCATCTACATCAAACTTGCTAATAACTAAAGCAAAAACAAAAACTCAAAAATTCTATAGTGTACCAAATGGGTACTTCAATTTACTGTATGAATCTAACAAAAAATTTTAGTCATAACTTATTATTAAAATGAGATTAAAAAACCTTTTCTTCACAATTATGTTCTTTCAAAATGAATGCATTAAAATTGCTACTATGCTAGGTTGTGCCCATCAAATTGCCTTATAAATATTTATGGTTACCACACAATATTGGTTTGAAAACTCTTTTTGTAGTTGGCAGTGACAGACACTGGGGAGACTCAAAATTTGTCAAAGTTCTGAGACGTAGCAATTGAGTGAAACTGCATTAAATTGAAAAGCATTAAATGAAACATCTATATGACCCAACTGTCAAATTCAGGGAATGTTGTGGAAGGAATTGGGGCTGGGTGGTAGAAGCCACGCAAGAATCAGAGATGGGTGGGAGTGCTGTGGATCTTGTTTACCTGAACAATATTTAGCTGTCAATATTCTTTCATTGATGGTGGAGGAGAGAAAAAATTTAAAAAAAAAGGAAGACATCAAGTTAAAAGAGGGTAAGGAGACAAGAGAAGGTCCCTGGGAGTGAATTATGATCAAAGTGCAATATACACAAGTACAAAAGTTGTTAATAAAAGAGTTCAAAATGTTCTAAAATTTTAAGTTATACTATAGAGATACTATGTACACACTATTACAAATGCTAAAATCTGGGAATTAAAATTCACCAGGCATGGTGGCTCACATCTTTAATCCCAGCACTCAGGAAGCTGAGGTAGAAAGATTGCCAAGAGTTCAAGGTTAGCCTGAGTTAGAATGAGTTCCAGGTCAATCTGGACTAGAGTATGGCAATGCCTTAAAAAAAATAAAGAAAAAAAACAAACAGAAAAATTAAAGTTCATAGGATATTTTTAAATATTACCATGTGTTTTTCCTCTTTATTGTGGTTTAAATAGAAAATGTCTTTCATAGGCTGATATGTCAAATGCAAGGTCCCCAACTGTCGTGATATTTTGGGGATAATCTAGAAACTTTAGAAGTTGGTACCTCATTGGAGGAAGTAGTCACTGAAGGTCCATGAGGGTCTTCTGTCCCTACTCCTCCCTGTCTCTCTTCCTATGCCTCCTGTCCCCCATGAGGGCATTGTCTTTCACTCTCTAACACAGGACCTGATGTACAGTAGGTAAGGTCACACTCTTAGCAACTAAAACTGCAGTGCCAGTGAAATTTTCATTTCGGTGAAGCAAAACATATTCGTTCTGGAATAAAATGCCCTATTTCAGATAGAACAATAAAAATTTTAAGTAAATATAAGTCCTAAGAATGGTATGTGACATGATCACCCTAAAAATTATTTACTGCTTAACTACAATTCAAATGTCACTAGGTATCCTGGATTTTACCTGGCAATTCCCACTAGAGGCACCAAGAAAGTGCAGTGAGTGAATCTTTGTGATGGGGACATAGCATTGCAACTGTACCAAATGCAAATGAATTGACATTTAAAAGTGACTGAAGTGGTAGATTCTTGGTAACATGTATCTTACCACAGTATGGAAGTAGATACACAAGACTCATCCAGAGACTTTTTCACCATTCCCAGAATCAAACCCTGTATCTATTTTTTAAGTGGCTCTCCCTTCTCTTCCCTTAGCCCTTGCTAACTACTATTTCCCACCACTTAACATAGTCCATATAAATGAAATAGACAGTACAATGTTTTTTGTTTCAGGAGTATTTCATTTCCCTTGACATTTTTAATATTTCTCAAGCTGTATCTATCATACACCAGAGTTTTGTTCCTCTTTAAGGTAAATCTATTTGTTTTTATTATAGCATCGTGCTAGAGTGATAACATAACAATTCTTTGAAGTCCTCCCATACCCTTCCATCTTTGCCCTAATTCTAGCCCTTGGCAGACCAAAGTTCTGAGTCTTCCTGCTGCATCTCCACAGGCCAAGAAGTCCCTGTCCCCTCTAAGAAGCTAGGGTGTCAGAGGCAGCACGCAGCAGTGGAACCACTCAGAATGATCCTTCCATTGCTCCACGCTCAGGTATTCCCACAGTTCTACAGGGCCTAGACTCAGAGCCTATCATCCCTGTTCTTCCAAATCACCCAAGCCTGGTAATGTGGCTCAGTAGATCCCTTCCAAAGCTTGTTTCCCAATTGCTGCTCTGTGCTGGGCAGATCCACCATTACTGTATGTACAGTATATTCTGTGAGTAATGACACTCAAGATTTGTTAACAGAAGAGAAATTCCTTATTATTTTGAAAAACAGTCACTGCAACATGCGTGATTGTACATTTAATTCCATGGCAGATCTTTAAAACAAAAAAAAATCTCTTGAAATATATTTAGATAATAATATTGTGAAATAGCTGAGATGTGTTTAAATCCCAGCTCTATTAAAGCCATTTGTACCATTCTCTGCAGATCCAAAAAGGTTGCTAAGGAACTATTCAATGTAAATATCAAGAAATTCAGATTTGGACTGCAAAGGGCAAAATTATGAATTTGAAAGCTTGGAGGAAGATAATCGTACTGTTTTCTCTTCGCCCCACTTGCAAATGCACAGAGATATCCTAATTTCTCTTTTGTTCTGTGCCAGGTCATGCAATCCCCACTTCTCATTTCAACTTTCCAGAGGTTAGCTCCCCAGGTCAAAATCCGTTTCGGATTTTTCTTGGATCTTGTGAAGAAAAGGGAATCCTGTAGTCTAGGATTGTTGAACTGAGACTATTATGTCTCAAGCAAAGATTGTCCCAATGAACACAGACAACACAGAGGAGAAAAGAGCTGGCAGATAAGCAAAAAGAGAGGGCCCTCAGGACCAGTTTGGGTCTGAATCCAAGTCCACCTGACCTTTTCAATCACTATACTTATCAGTTTCCTAAGCCAATGTATTCCCTTTCAAGGAATAAGAGTCTGAATTTTCTGTCATTTGTAAACAAGAGTCTTGCCTGAA
>PVHP010024785.1:0-26091 GCA_004024765.1 Zapus hudsonius
TCTTTGCTTGCAAATAAATAAAAATATTTTTTAAAAAGAGGAAAGGTTAGCCGGGTGTGGCGCATGCCTTTAATCCCAGCACTTGGGAGGCAGAGGTAGGAGGATTGCGGTGAGTTCAAGGCCACCCTCAGACTACATACATACTGAATTCCAGGTCAGCCTGGACTAGAGTGAGACCCTACCTCGAAAAACCAAAAAAAAAAAAAAAAAAGAGGAAAGATTTATTTTGGTTCAAAGTTTCAGTCTCTAGTTCTTGGCATCATCAACTTTTTATTTTTATTGATAGCTTTCATAATCATAGACCATAAACCACTATGATTCCCTCCCCACCCTCCCTCATATCTCCTCCCCCTCTCATTAGTTTCTGTTTTGTTTCAGTGTCGCCATCTTTTCCTCCCATTATGTGTAGGTATTATCAGGCACTTCTAAATCATGAATATCAAGGTCATTTTGTGTCTGGAAGTTTTCGTTGTAAGCAGTCCTACCCTTCCTTTGGCTTTTAAAATTTTTCTGTCACCTCTTCCGCAATAGACCCTGAGCCTCATGAAGTGTGATAGAGATGTCCCAGTGCTGAACCATCAATTCTTGGCACCTATAGTGAGACAGGAAGGTGGTAAGGAGCACGTGGCAGGGGATCTTCACCTTATGGTGGACAGGAAGCAAATCAGGGAGCAGGTAGAAATGGAGAGGAGAGAGACATGCCTTCAGTCACCTACTTCTTCAGGCCAGGTCCTACCTCCTGACTTTTCCATCATCTCCTCAAACAGCACTACCAGCTGCTTCAAATGTAACATGTGAGCTTGTGCGGGACCTTTCAGATTCAAGCCTCAACACTATCTGTACAGTTAGATTTCCTTTCCGGGTTTTGGAGATGGCTCAGTGATTAAAGGTACTTGCTTGCAAAGCCTGAAAGCCCAGGCTTGATTCCCCAGTACCCATGTACAGCAGGATGCACAAAGTGATGTATGCATCTGGAATTCATTTGTGAAAGTTCAGGCAGGAGGATTGTGAGTTTGAGGTCAGCCAGCATTAGGTCAGATAGTGCTACAGAGTGAGACTCTGTCTTAATAAACAAAAATAAGGGCTTAGGGTTGGTGAGATGGCTCAGTGGTTAAGGCACTTGCCTGCAAAACCTAACAACCTGAGTTCAATTCCCCAGTATCCATGTAAAGCCAGATGCACAAAAGGGGTGCATGTGTCTGGAGTTCATTTGCAGCAGCTGGGGGCCCTGGCACGCCCATTCTCTCTCTGACTCTCGATCTGTCTCTGTTGCTCTGCTTGCAAGTAAATAATTAAAAAAAAAAGAATAATGCTGATTTAAAAAAAAGGGGGGGTGGAGAGATGGCTCAGTGGGTAAGGCACTTGCCTCTAGTGCCTAAGGCCCCAGGTTCAATTCCCCAGGACCCACATAAGCCAGACCCACAAGGTGGTGTCCCTGGTGCTCTCTCTCTCTCTCTCTCTCTCTCTCTCTCTCTCCTTGAAAAATGAATGAATAAAATATTTTTTTTAAAAAAAGGGCTAGGAAGATTGCTCAGTGGTTGAGGCATTACTTGCAAAGTTTGCCAGCCAGGTCCAATTCCCAAGCTGCCCATGTAAGCCAGATGTAGAAAGCAGTGCCAACCGCCTGGCTTTCATTTGTGTGGCAAGAAGCCATGGCACACTATACATTGCCCCATGCAAGTAAATAAAAAAAAAAAATCTAAACAGTATTACTGGGGGCTCAGCAGTTAAAGGCTTGCAAAGTCTGCCAACCCAAGTTCAATTCTCCAGTACCCACATAAAGCCAGTTGCACAAAGTGGCACATGCATTTGGAGTTCATTTGCAGTGTCAGGAGGCCCATTCTCTCTGTCTGCCCCTTTCTCTATTTCTCTTAAATTAAAAAAAAAAATTTAATGCCGGGCGTGGTGGCGCACGCCTTTAATCCCAGTACTCGGGAGGCAGAGGTAGGAGGATCGCCATGAGTTCAAAGCCACCCTGAGACTACAGAGTGAATTCCAGGTCAGCCTGGACTAGAGCGAGACCCTACCTCGGAAAAAAAAAATTTAAAAAAGCTATCACCTTGTGTATTAGTCAGGGTTCTCTATAGGAAACAGAGTTGATAGAATGGAGTATAATGAAAGGGAATTTATTGGGGTAGCTTACGACAGTCGAACAGTAGCAGTCTGTAGGCCCACAGCTGAAGGAACCAGTAGCTGTTCAGTCCACGTGGCTGGATGTCTCAGCAGTCTCAATCCAGCCCTGAAGGCCTGATGGTTTCCTGGGGAGCGGCGGCTGACAGTCCATGATGTGAGGCCAAGGAAACTGGGTTCCGATGTCCAGGAAGGATAGGAGAGCAGGATGCGAGTGCAAGTCACAAACAAGCACCAGCAGCCAGGGGAGGAAGGAAGAGCATCTCCTTCCCCCTAAGCTTCCTTATATTAGTCTCCTTCTGGAAGGCCCACCCAGGATTACTATGGATTAGCTCAAATTGACAAATTTAACCATCACACCTTGTTACTTTTTTCGTTGCTCTGACAAAATGCCTGACAAACACATCCTAAGGAAAGAGTTGCTGTGGACCAGGGTTTGAGTCCATCAAGGCAGGAAGGAGACGGTCACATGTCATCCTCAGGAAGTCAGGAAGCAGCAATGAATGAATGCTGATGCTCCATTCACTTTCTCCTTCACATTCAGGACCCCAGCCCACCCACCCACATTCAGTACAGCTCTCCCAGCCTCCATTACATACCCACAGAAAGCCCTGAGATTTGTCTCCTAGGTGATTCTAAATCCTCTCAGGTTGACAAATGAAGTTAACCTCACATGCCTCAAGATGCTGGACAGCGGAAGCTTCCAGTGAGCCCCACAATCAGGAGGGTGAACAGCAGACACTGTGACTCTGAATGATAGGCTAGGTGTATTAAATGCATTTTTAATTATTTTTTTCTGAAACAGGTCTCACTCTGCAGCCCAGTCTGGCCTCAAGTTCATGATTCTCCTCCCTCAGCCTCCCATTTTTGACCCCTTCCTGTGTGGCTCTGTGTAAATCTTTTAGCCTCCTAGAGCCTTAGTCTCTCCATCTATATAAAAGAACCACAACTCCAATCTTGTGGAGTTAACGTATGTGCAGCATATGGCAAATATGAAACAAGATGTTCAGCAGCAGGGTAGAATTAGAACTGCAGGTGACTCTTTATTTTAAAAATAATTGATCGTTTTCCAAAATGTACACAATACAGGACGTAAAAAGCGAGTGCCTTTAGGTGGTCTATTTTGCATGAATTGTCGAAGGACTATTTATTGCTCGAGATTCAGTTTGTCACAAACTGAGTCATAACTGCGTGATTTATTTTTACCTCCCACCCTCCCGGTTTCTTTCTGAGGATCCTTCCGCTAGAAAGAAATTGGGCTGTTGGGAAATTAAACAAGAAACTAAAGTTCTAGGCGGGGCGCAAAGCCAGGCTCGTGAGCACCTCCAGCAGCCGTCTTCCCGCGGAGGGAAACTAAGAAAAGTCACCAAAAAGAAGTTCCGCCCGGAGCGGAGGGACACGCAGGGGCGGGGTTGGCGCTGCCCTGGAAGGCTGCGATTGGACGAGCTGTGGATGACGTCACAGCCACGCTCTCCCGCACTCGCCGCGCCTCCGCGTTTGCGTAGAGGAGCCGTGCTGCGGCCGCCGGGGATTGTGGGGGTTGTGTGCGCCCCGGGCTGCGGGCGGAGAGGCGAAGGTAGGGGCGCTGAGGGCCCGCCGGCCGCCCGCCCGCCCGGGCTCCGGCTCGCGTTCCCGGCGCAAAGGCGCCAAGCAGCAGAGCTCCGGGGCTCAGACGCCCACCTCGTGTCGCCCAGGCCGGGTGTCCGAGCGGGCCCTGGGCTGTCACCCCGGCTCCAGAACCCCGTCTACGGCCGCACCTCCCGGCCTTAGCCCTCCGCACACGCCCGGAGAAGGGCTGAGTCAGTTGCTCCCCGAGACCTCCAGGGCTCACCTCGTGGCTCTGGGTCAGGTCCCCGTGTGCCCTTCCCGCTTGGTGTTCCTCTCTCCCGTGGCGTATTTTCTGTCCTGACAGATGGAAGGCTTGCCTTTCTAGTCGAGATTACAGATTATAATGTGAATTAAGTCGCCTAGGTAATTTGTGCTTAATCTCTAGACTGCCCCCAGGAATTTGGGATGCAGTGGTGGTGTATATGGGCACCTGCTGCTCATACCAGGTGGTTCTCGTTCAAGGTGCTCTGGTATTCCTTGTTTTCACGGGAAAGGATGGGGCTCCAGAAATGGCCAACAGCTGAGAAGCCAGTAGAAACTTCCTTCTTACTGTAGGTGCTAGATGACGTTAAGAAGACTTTAAAAATGTATTCATTAAGGCCCAGGATGCAGCTTGCTTAGTATACATGAAATCTGGGGGGTCCATCCTCTTTACCACGTATAATGGCATCAAGCGGCATGGTGGTGCACTCCTGTTAGCTCTGGGGAGGTGGAGGCAGGAGGATCATGAGGCACTCTCAGGTACTTGGAGAGTTCAAGAGCAGACTGGACTACATGAGAACCTGTCTCACTATATAGATATAGATAGATACATAGTTTTTTAATACATATTTTTAAATGCCTGGCTTCTATTCAAGCCCAGCTGGCTCTCCATCTCATTAAAACAAAACAAAACTTCAAACTGCCTTGAAGTTTGATTAGATTAACCCAGACTAGGTAGGCAGGAGGAAAATGAATATTCCATATTTGCTAAGAGAAGAAACTGATGTGTTTACAAATACTAACAGTGTTTGTTTTGACAGTGTGAAAGATTTTTTTGTGTGCCTTTTTAGCTCGCCACTCAAAGTATTTATTTTTTTCTTCCTGATTAAAGTATAGACAGATCTGAGGACTGGATACAATTTTAATGGGAACCACCAGAATGCAGTGTTAGGATTGATGTTTGCCTAACGGGTCAGAATTTGGTCAGTGGTTTTATTTGGGAACATGGCCCTTGGATGATTAAGATGGTGTTGCACACTAGTTTATCTTAACCTATCTTTTGGATAATGAATTTAATCTGCTAATTAACACGTGCTGTTCTGATGGAACTGGCAGTAGAAAAGCCTTTCCTAATTTTACTGATGATGAATGTGGAGAATTTGTTAGTAGGCATGTGACAGCCCAGAAATAAAACATTGCCTGGTGCTTTGATACTGTTTTCTTCCTCTTTCCTGTTTCCTGAAGCATATTATTTGTTTCTCTGCTGAGGCCAATTTTGAGCACTGGTATGTCTCATGGCAGTGAAAAAGGCAAATTAAGTGAAACTAAAATAATCACAAAATGCGTCTCAAAGTCACAAACACTAGAACGTAATTCTCCACTGTTGCTCTTCTTCCCATGGTATGTGTAGGTGTGAGCTGGAGGTGGCGTCATCCAAGTGATCAGGCAATTGTACAAAGCGTGGTTTTGTGTGTGTGTGTATGTATGTTCATGTGTGTGCATGTGCACATGTATGGGCATGTGTGTGGAGGCCAGAGTTATTTATTTATTTGTTTTTTCAAGGTAGGGTCTCCCTCTAGTCCAGGCTGACCTGGAATTTACTATGTAGTCTCAGGCTGGCCTTGAACTCATGGCGATCCTCCTACCTCTGCCTCCCAAGTGCTGGGATTAAAGGCGTGCACCACCACGCCCCGGCGAGGCCAGAGTTATTGAGTCTTAATCTGTTATTCTTCACCTTATTTTGAGACATGGTCTCTCACTGAACCCACAGGTGACCAATTTAAAGGTCACTAGCCAGCCCTGGGGTCCTCCTGTGTCTACCTCCTAACCCTGGCATACTCCACCACACCAGCATTTTACACGGGCTCTGGAGGGCTGAGATCAGTTTCTCATGCTTGCACAGGAAGAACTTTATTGACCAAGATGTCCCCAGATAGTCCCCATCATTGTTTTGAAAATGAACATCCGAAATTGCTTGTGTATCTTATTTTTAAAACCGATTTTTAGAGTGTGGGGAGCATGAGTTTTAAATCTACTACTTATTGGACTTGTGAGTTTACCTCTGACACCCCCACTGGTTCTTTCTAAGTAGGGTTTCACTCTGGCCCAGGTTGACCTGGAAATCACTGTAGTCTCAGACTGGTCTTGAACTCACAGTGATGTTCCTACCTTTGCCTCCCAAGTGCTGGGATTAAAGGTGAGCTCCACTACACCTGGGCATGTGGAGTTTTTAAAAAAAGTTATATATTTGCAATCGTGTGTGTGTGTGTGTGTGTGTGTGTGCGCGCGCGCGCGCGCGCGTATGTGTGCTCGCACACACCAGGGTTTCTTGCTGCTGCATACTAATACCCATCTGGCTTTACATGGGTACTGGGGAATTGAGCCCAGACCAGCAGGCTTTACTAGCAAATGCCTTTAACCTCTGAGCCCTCTCCAAATTTTAATTGCAGAGATTTATGTGAATCTGTGTATTGTGGTCCTTTGGGTGGCCACGAACTATTGTAATGTCTAAGATTTCTTTACTCCCAAAGCCAATGTCACCCTCTTGAATATGATATTCTCTGTTTTTTCCTCAATGTAGTCATTAAGGCCTAGTTCACATCTAGAAGACATAGCTGTTGCCATAAGGTTTACAGTGCCTCAAACACCAAACTGATGAAGCAGAGGAATGGCATTCACCTTACACCAACATTAAAAGATAGTTGGCAGTATTCCCCATTTACAGACGAAGAAATTGAGGCTAAGTGATTTTACTAAAGTTAAAAGATTTATGGGCATCTGGGCATGGTGGTGCAGGCTTTTAATCCCAGCACTTAGGAGGCAGAAGTAAGAGGATCCCCATGAGTTCAAGGCCACCCTGAGACTACTGACTGAGTTCCAGGTCAGCCTGGGCAAGAGTGAGACCCTACCTCAAAAAACAAGCAAACAAAAAACAACAACAAAAAAATCAAGACAGCAACAACAAAAGCAGATTGTTTCTTCAAAGCTTAATAGCTTAACGTCAGTCAGAGAGTTGGAGGAGGAATGAGGATCAAGGTGGAGGCTGGGGAGAGGGAATTTCTACCTGGGCTCCTCCAAAGAGGCTGGGATGTTCTTTATCTTATGTCTTTATTTTCTTTCAATCTTTGGACTTCTGAGGTGTTTAGTTTATTGCCTACTTCTATGGTGCCACGTGGGCCTTCTGTTTTCACAGGTCACTGCTGTGTTGGCCCCGTGTGCTGGGCAGTTAGTGTCTGAAGTTGACGCATGTCACATATGTTTCTGAGGTTGCCTCATTGGCCTCCTCAGAGAGGAGGCTCTTGAATATGCCTTTCATAACCGCAGGCAGCAGTTAGTTGGTAAATCGATCTCCACATCTAGTCACTTGTATACAAGTACTTTGCCACTCTGTCTTGTGAGGTGAGTTCTAGAAGTCGAATAAAGAATCTGAGATGCATCTAAAAGATCCAGTGAGGAAAATTAATACCACTGACTTTAAATGGACATTAAAAAGATCAATTTTAATTTAATTTTTATTTGGGGGTTACTTATTGTCATGGTTTGATCCAGGTGTCCCCCACAAACAAATGGATGTGTTCTGATAGATCGATCCTCAGCTGATGGCAATTTGGGAATTAGAACCTCATTAGATCTGTGTTGTTGGGGGTGGGCTTATGGGGGTTATAAGCCAGCTTCCCCTTGCCAATATTTGGCACACCTTCCTGCCGCTGTTTGCAGTGCTGTGGCAGAGGTGATGTCCAGCCCTCTGCTCATGCCATCGTTTTCCCTGCCAGGATGGAGTCTCCCCTCGAGTCCTTAAGCCAAATAAACCCATTCCTCTACAAGCCGCTTTTGTTTGGGTTCTTTCTGCGCAGCAACAAGAAACCTGACCCCAACAGTTTTGGTACCAGGATGTGGGGTCACCTGTTGTTGCTAGAACCCTGATCTTGTGACTTTGGGCTTTTGGAAGTGATCTGCCGAAGGAATGTGGACAGATTGGAAAGCTTGTCCTAAAATGTGCCTTGCAGTGCTGTAAGTACAGCGTATTGGATCATTCTGGTCAGAGTTTAAAGACCTGAGTGTAATGAGAACTATGGACTGTGAGGTTTGGCTTAGGAGGGGGAGAAAGAACTTTGTCAGGACTGTGCCAGAAGCAGTTTGTGTGAGAGTCTTGCTGAGTTCTGCCTGCCTGTGTCCTGAGAACCTGTGCAGGGTTGTTTTACGTAAAGAAGGACTGGTGTGAGCAGATGGAGATGGCACAGAAAGAAAGATCTTTGGGTCGAAACTGCTGCCCTTTCACCTGCAATTGTTTGAGAGATGAAAACCATTGAGATTGGGCCAGCTGATCTGCATTGGAACAACAGGAAGAATGCGGACTTTTGAAGTAAGGGGCCTGAATTCTTTGATCCCCCCTGGATTAACAAATTGGTAGCCCACCTGGTTCTGTGGAATGGAGATTGGCTAGAAAGAGAGGGTCATTGGATTTGCAACAGTTTTGTTTTTGAAAAATGGCCATTGGTGTGTGAAGCAGGTGTGCTAGGTTGCCTGCATGGAGCCCGATGGAGCCATGAGGATGAACTCTGGAGACCCAAAGAATTCCAGGACTATGGATGGGTGCCAAGGCGAGCTGCCAGCACCGGATGAAGTTTTCCGGGACTGTGAGTAGCCGAGCTGGAGGGGTGGAATTGAATCTCCAAGAGACTTGTGTTATTGGTTAAGAATCATTGAGCTTGGAGTTTGAATCTTGTATTGGTCAATCTGTTTTTGCTGTGCCTCATGTTTTGCATTGTGAATGTTCTGTGCCATTATGGGTTTATTTTTGGTATTATGGCTCAGTTGAAAGCTGCAGGGACTTAAGAGTTGAGCTGAACATACTGTGTTTATATCTTGAATGATTATTAGTTTATGGGGGCCAGGGGCAGACTGTCATGGTTTGATCCAGGTGTCCCCCACAAACAAATGAATGTGTTCTGATAGATCGATCCTCAGCTGATGGCATTCTGGAATTAGAATCTCATTAGAGCTGTGTTGTTGGGGGTGGGCTTACGGGGGTTATAACCCAGCTTCCCCTTACCAGTATTTGACACACCTTCCTGCCGCTGTTTGCAGTGCTGTGGCAGAGGTGATGTCCAGCCCTCTGCTCATGCCATCATTTTCCCTGCCAGGATGGAGTCTCCCCTCGAGTCCATAAGCCAAATAAACCCATTCCTCTACAAGCCACTTTTGTTTGGGTTCTTTCTGCGCAACAACTAAAAAGCTGACCACAACACTTATATATATGTAATGTGGGGTGTGTGTGTGTGGTGTATGCACGGACATGTGGTCTTGTGATGCCCCGGGGACGCACTAGGCCCTGATGGCTGGAGTGGAATGTTGGGGGATAGGTTCTTGCTGTCCCTGGAGCTTGCTGGTTTTCACAAGCAGGCGACTCCCTGGTCTCTGCTCCCTCTAGTAGTATGGGGTTTACAGGCACATGTGGCCAAGCCCAGTTGTTTATGTGGGTTCTGGAGATTCAAATTCCAGTGGTTTCAGGCCTTCTTGATGGCCATCTCTTCAGACCCACAGGAAGTGCACTTAACTGCCGAGTCATCTCTCCAGACCTGCTTCTTTGTGTTTTGGAGATGGGTCTCATGTAGCTCAGGCTGCCTTTCCATTTTCAAGATGCTCCTTCCTCCATTTTCTTACACTCCTCACTGTTGAGAGTTTTGGCTCTCATGCTAGTTTGTCTTCCTCTCTTACCTCAGAGGAAATGAGATTAGAAACAGAAATCGTGCTCTGGCCAGACAACTTTGTTTTCTGTATAGAATGGGGACTATATCTGGTGACCAAGGCAAGCCTTAAACCCATCTTTAAAAGGGAAAGAGAATTAGAATACTTTGGAGTTAGGCTTTCTTGGATTCACATCTTGCTGCCTATTAGCTGTGAGCATATACGTTGCTGATTTTCTCTAAGCCTTAGTTTCATGATCTGTCAAATGGGAATAATAGTATCTATTTGTAGCTGTCCTAATTAGTTGAGAGATGATGAGAGGTTATTTTGGTGCTGGGGATTGAACCTGGGGCTTTGTGTATGCTAGGTAAACACTTTACCACTGAGCTACATCCTCAGCCCCTGCTGGGTTACCAATAGCGAATGGCCCAGGACTTCTTAGCTTTCCTACTGTCTTTTCCTTATTCTGCTCAAGCCTCACTTTTCCTAGCTTCTCTCTTACAGGTTTCTGAGCCAGCAGGCCCCATTTGCTGAGCTGCATCTGACCTGAAGATTTTACTGGATGGACCCCGGCTAACTGATTCAGAGCCTGTGTTGGGACTCCTTACAATATCTTCTTCTTTTTTCCTTTCTGCTCTTCAGACAGGCATGAAGCAATTAGCTGATTAAGGGAACTTTGACTTCTCTTCGATTTCCTCTGATTTCTGTGCCCATTTCTGGTCCTTAAACAAGGTCAGGAAAGCATGGTCAGGAACACTCAAGCTGACTATTTCTTCCTTTTATTTATAACTGGGCTGGATGTGGTGGAGCATATTTATAATCCCAGCACTTAGAGGTGGAGGCAGGAGGATCAAGAGTTCAAAGTCATTCTCAAATACACAATGAGCTTGAGTCTAGCTTGGGCTACATGAGACCCTGTTTTTTAAAAAATTTTATTCATTTTCAAGTAGAGAGAGAGACAGAGACAGAGAGAGCGTGCATTAGGGCCACCACCTTGTGGGTCGGGCTTATGTGGGTACTGGGGAATTGAACCCGGGCCCTTAGGCACTGGAGGCAAGTGCCTTAACTGCTGAGCCATCTCTCCAGCCCAGAGACCCTTTTTTAAAAAGTCAAAACTAGCCAGGCTCAAATCCCATCACTCAGGAATGAAGCTGAGATAGAAGGATGACTGTGAGTTCAAGGACAGCCTGGGCTACATAGTGAATTCCAGGTCAGCCTGGGCTAGAGTGAGATCCTACCTCCAAAATAAAAACAAACAAAAATGTAACTGGCTACACTGGGAGTGGGAAAAGAGTTCATGAAGCCACTCCTGTTAGACTAGTTTCAAGATGAGTTCTAAAAAAATCTGAACACTATAGCCCGTGCCTTGCTCTTCTGAATGAAACAAACAAGATAAAAGCTCATTATTTTGGGGAATGGCCAGTTTGAATTGGTTGAAAAAAAGGGGGGGATTTTCAAGGAAATGACCATCTTAAATTTTTTGGGCAAAACCCCTTCTTTCTTACCTAGTCTTTCTGCTTCCCCTGTTTTTATTACGTTCTTCTGGGCTATAAGAAACCGGCTTCTATTTCTCACTTATGATTTGCTGCTTCGGATCTCCCTATATGCCGTGCTAATCAGTGAATGCTTCGTCTTGGAAGTCTTCCATGGCACCCATTGCTATAAAATTACCTTGGTGTTCCAAGCCTGTGGCAGTGTATCCCCCGTCCTACTACTTGAATTATACACTGAGCCATTACTTACACATCCCTCTGCTCCTGATAAACTGCTCCATATGGCCCCCCAAACATGCCTGTATTTGTGTCTCTGTCTGCTCTTTGTGTAGAGCATTCTTCCTTCGGTGCCGTCTTTGATGCTGCAGATGCTCATCTCATCGCCATAGCAACACCTTGGCCATCGAATTCAGCATGCCTCACAGTGCTTAGTTGTCTCTTATATGAGCTGCTTTAGTTTACATTTTTTTTTTTTTTTCGGTTTTTCGAGGTAGGGTCTCACTCTAGCCCAGGCTGACCTGGAATTCACTATGTAGTCTCAGGGTGTCCTTGAACTCATGGTGATCCTCCTACCTCAGCCTCCTGATGCTGGGATTAAAGGTGTGCGTCACCATGCCCGGCTCTAGTTTACATCTTTTAGCATAGTGCTTAGTGCAATATCGGCACCATCAATGTTGAAATGACTGCATGAAAGCCTGAGAAATGCTAACAGAAATCCACTTGGAATCCCACTTCTTCCCTGAAGCATTCCTTGATCCTGATTACCATGAGTTCACCACACTCCATTCTGAAAGCCCTTAAGGTCCAAAACCAATCTCTTTGACCGTTTTATGTTCCCAACTGGATTAGAAATTCCCTTAGAAACTGTGTTCCTCATTCCTCTTTGGTTCCTGGTACAGAGACAGTGTTTGTTAAAACTTGTTAGTATAAAAGTCTTGCTCTTTGGTCAGCATCACTTGTTGCATTGCTCTGTACTCACTGGCTGGTAGTCCTTAACTTGGAATTTTTTCAGGACCAGGAAAGGAGCAGTCAGTGTGAAGCTACAGGGCACGGTGGGCCCATGTCACCCTGGAGTGTTCAAGTTTTACAGAGGTATTATATTACATTTATTATAAGGGAAGCCCAAAGTCCAGATTTTATGTGAAATGTCTACAGACTTCCATTTGTGATCCAATTTGACCTACAAGCCACCTGGTTGTGACCTTTGGGTAAAGACAAGAGTTCACATATTTAAGTTCACTGTGGAATAGAGAGAATGGAGGACTTGACATGAATGCTTTTTTAATTAATATCTTTATTATGAATAATTATATACAGTGTATGAGGAAATCTTGTGATGGTGACATGAATGCTTTTGAGTGGGTTTTGGTGGAAGCCTGGCTCTGGTGGAGGGTCTTGTAATTTTCTTAGGCAGTGAAATTAACCTCTTGGGCTGAATCCTGTAGAACATCATTGAGTTTTGCTTGATTCTCCCTTGTAGTCTGATTTCACTGGGCTATAAGCAGCTTTTGACCCTAGCAAGATGGTGACCCCTAAGACTCCTGTGAGCTTTGCCCTTGTACACAGTGTCCACTGGGGCAGTTTAATAGTTGTTACTTCTGGCTGCTTGGAAGACTCTGGTGGTCAGACTGTTAGAGCCAGGACCTCTTCTGTTGATGACCTCTTTGAGAGGGAGCTCCCTGTGAACAAATACAGCACAAAGTGATCACCTAAATGTGGCAAAACAGCATAATACTGAGAAGAGAGTCTGCACTGTACCTTCATGGAACCTTTTGCATGGTGATTTTCCTTCAGCTCTCATTCTTTTTGTCATTCCTAAGGTGGCACTCATAGTGCTTGCTTGCTTGGCTTTTCCTTGTAGGAAGGAGAGTGTTAGGAGTCTCAACTGAGCCAGTACCTAGCCCATTGTGATATCCCGAAGAATACATGAGACACTGACAATGGAGGATGTATATGTCTCTGGTGAGGGTTTTGGATGGCTAAGAATGGGGAAGGAAGGGCACTGATTTTTCTTCACACTCCCTTGTGCACATTTTCAAATTTGCTGGTGCTGGGAATTGAACCCAAAGCATGTGTTCTATTTCTGAGCTTCATCCTTACCTCTCATTATCAGTCTTTAGGTGTGTGTGTGTGTGTGTGTGTGTATGTGTATGTGTGAGGTTACACTTGTATGCATGTGTATGTGGAGGCTGCAGCACAACTTCAGATGTCATTCTTGTCTGATTCTTTCATTTTCCCGAAGCTTACCAGTTCAGCTAGACTGCCTGGCTTGCAAGCCCCAGGAATCCTCCTTTCTCTGCCCGCTCTTGGGATTGTAGGTATACACTACACATCAGCATTTCTCATAGGTTCTAGGGATTGAACTCAGGTCCTCATGCATTTTACCAACTGAGCTAACTCCCCAGCTCCCCACCTTTTTAAAAAGTTGATTTTGAGACTGTCAGATAGTCCAGGCTGTCCTCAAACTTGCTATGTGCCCAAGAATGACCTTGAACTTCTTATTCTCATGACTCTACCTCCCCAGTACTGGGTTTATGCAATACTGGGAATTGAACCTAGAGTCTTTGTATGCTAGGCAAGTACTCTACCATCTGAGCTACATCCTTAACCTTACCATTTTAAAAAATTATTTTTATCTGCAAACAGAGAGAGAGAGAGGAGAAGAGAAGATGACAGGAGAGGAGAGAGGAGAGAGAAAAGAGGAAGAGAGAATGGGTGTACCAGAGCCTCTAGCACTGCAGACAAACTCCAGATGCATGCATGACTTTGTGTATCTGGCTTTATGTGGGTACTGGGTAACTGAACCCAGGCTGTCAGGCTTTGCAAGCAAGCGCCTATGACAGCTAAGCCATCTCTTTAACCTCTTATCATTAAAAAATATTTATTTAATATTTATTTGCAAGCACATGCACAGGGAGAGAGAGAGAGAGAGAGGAGAATGAGAATGGGCTTAGCAGTACATAACCTTGTGCATCTGGCTTTAGGTGGGTACTAGGGAATTGAACTAGGGCTATCAGGCTTTGCAAGCAAGTGCCTTAACTGCTGAGCCATCTCTCTAGCCTCATTATCATTTTTTAGATATACTTGAATAGACCTGTGTATAGAGTCCCCTCAGATTTCAGATTTCTTTGTTTTATCATGAGGTGGGAATTTCTTTGCAAACATCTGGATCCAGTCACTCTTGACTGCTTCTCAGAGGTGACAGCTTTGGCAATTGCTCATAGATCCTCACTGAGCCTGCCCATTTTTGAGTTCTAATAAAACAACAACAACAACAACAACAACTTTCCCTATGTTCCCTTTTCTTTCTCTTCTTTGGATGCTGGCTGAAATCCTAAGCATGCTTGTTCTGACAATTTAGGGCTTTTCCACTTTTTTTCTCAGTAAATGTCCTTTACCTTAAAAAAAAAAGTGAAAGTTTTTTTCTTTTTCCTTTAAAATTATTTTATTTGTATAGAGGCAAAGTTGTCACCTCTATTTATTCCCTAAAAGTCGTAGAGTTTGTTTACCTATGGTCTTTGGAATAACAGTCAGGCTTAAATTATGTTCAACATTTTACTGTTTTCAAATTTTATTGTTTATAAAGGCATTTCAAATACATTATTTAATTTTATGCTTCTAACATCCCTATTTTATAGTGGTAAAAATGTTTGGAGGGCCAGGCGTGGTGACGCACGCCTTTAATCTCAGCACTCGGGAGGCAGAGGTAGGAGGATCGCCGTGAGTTCAAGGCCACCCTGAGACTACATAGTGAATTCCAGGTCAGCCTGGGCTAGAGCGAGACCCTACCTCGAAAAACCAAAAAAAAAAAGTTTGGAGGGCTGGAGAGATGGCTTAGTGGTTAAGGTGTTTGCCTGCAAAGCGGAAGGACCCCAGTATCCACGTAAAGCCATATGCACAAGGTGGCACATGTGTCTGGAGTTCATTTCCAGAGGCTGGAGACCCTGGAGTGCCCATTCTCTTTGTCTGCCTCTTTCTCTCTCTCACTCTCAAATAAGTAAATAAATAAAATAAAAATAATTTACAATGAGCCAGGCGTGGTGGCGCACACCTTTAGCACTCGGGAGGTAGAGGTAGGAGGATCACCATGAGTTCAAGGCCACCCTGAGACTACATAGTGAATTCCAGGTCAGCCTGGGCTACAGCGAGACACTACCTTGACAAACCAAAATAAATAAATAAAAAATTTTACAATGACTTTATTAAGAAAATGTTTGGAGGGTTTGAACGACTTTCCTACAAGCTAGCTGAGCTCAGGCCCCTTGCTTTTAGTTCTTGTGACTGGGAGGTAGTCCTGCTGCATTCTCATATACCTCTGAGTTCCAGAGCTGCTTCTGCTGGGGCAGGAGTGGAGCCCTGGCGGTGTCTCCTTCCTCTCATTTTGAGCCTTTCTTTTTCAGGACTCTCAGTGACATAGACCCCTGGAAAATGGTCACTGGTAGGTTTCTTCATTTTCCAGATGGGGTAAAAGAAGTGTTCCATTGAAAGAATATATATATATATATATATATATATATATATATATATATATATACATATATATGTATATATATGTATGTATATCAGAATTTCACTGTGACCCAGGCTGGCCTGGAACTCATGATGATCCTCTAACCTCAGCCTCCAGAGTGGTGCTGGGATGAAAGGTGTGGGTTGCCATGCCCAACTGGAGCAATGTCTTTTAGTGGAGTTTAAGCTGACAGTCTGGTTTTCTTTTCTTTGTTGAAGACTTATTGCTACTATTAGGCAAAGAGCTTTGTTTCCAGGTTACAAATCTCTTTAGCAAAGAAGTAAGTATGGAATAGAATTGGAAGGACTCATGTGGTCCTTGGATATAATTTAATGCTCCACATCCCAGAGAGCGTAAACATTGTAAAGTCTGCAAGATGGGTTTGGATTAATATCCTGACAACATATGGCTTGGCATGTAGGGCATTCCTTAGAGACCCTCCTCACCATACACAGCCTGTCTGCCGGGTGGCCTCTTCCCATAGGTCTTCCCAGCAGCTGCTGTGCACCTGCGTGAATCATTAGCTTGCCTAAGCTTCAAAAACAAACCCAATTTTAACTGAAGGCAGATAAACAGTCAGCTCTGAGAGACAGGTTTTTTTTTTTTTTTTTTTTTTGTGTGTGTGTGTGTGTGTGTGTTTGTGTATCGAGGTAGGGTCTCACACTAGTCCAGGCTGACCTGGAATTCTAGTCTCAGGCTGGCCTCGAACTCACAGTGACCCTCCTACCTCTGCTTCCCAAGTGTTGGGAAGAGCAGAGAGAATGTTTTAGTTTTCTCTTGCTTTCTCTGGGTTTGTTCAGGGTATTCACCTCCACTAGGAATACTGGCTTCTCCTTATTTGTGATCTCTGGAGAAATCTACATTGCAAATTTCCCTGCCCTTTATAACTTCTGCTCCTGAGGCCAATTTATGGAGATTTCTGGAAGCTCTAGGGATGCAGTATGCATCATGGTGGGAAGGCTCATTTGCTTCTAAGGGCCAAACAGAAACCCTTGGTTTGTAACTTCTGTTATTTCTATTTGGATCAGAATTGAATGCTTTCAAAGAGAATTCTGTGCATTGGAGACACAGCTAGGATTGGGGAGACTCATTTGCAATCTTTGCTTGGGGCTTGTAGAGGTCATTCTCAGCTTCTTTTCTAATTGGGCCCTGACCTGTGTTTTGCCCTAGTTGTAAAGACAGCAACCAACTGATAACTTGGGGCCTCCCAGGTGGGCAGCTTTGGAGGCCTGGAAATTTGGCTTCTTCACCCAGGTTTCAGTTCAGAGGTGTGTGTGGGAACTTTCTCAGGCATGTGAAATCTATAAGAACCCATGCAACCATAGTGACCTTTAACTCCAGGAACATGACTACCAACCTGATTTGTGAGAATGTCTAAGAACATTCTTGCCTCTGTGGGAAAAGGGTAGGTAGAAGGCAGCTGGTCTCTAGTGGAAAGCATTTGGGACAGTCATGGTGTCAGATACAGCTAGTACAGGTTTTAAATCTGGTGTGAGACTTTAGAGGTTCATTGAATCTTGCTGTTCTATTTCCTCATCTTCGTCCCATTTTTCTCTTTCCTTTTGTCTCTTTCTTTCATTGTCTTCTGAGAGCTGTGTCTATAATCTGACTAGCATATCTTTGTCAGTCTATTAGGGTACCAGATTTGGAGAGTCTGTCTCTCTCGCTCTCTCTTTTTAAAGCTAGGGTCTCACTCTAGACTAGTGTGACCTGGAACTCACTCTGTAGCCATAGGCTGGCCTCAAAGTCATAGCATTCCTCCTACTTCTGCCTCCTGAGTGCTGGGATTAAAGGTGTGCACCACCATGCCTGGCTTGAGTCTTCTCTCTCTTTTTACTTTTTTTTTTTTGTGTACACGTGTGTATGTATAGATGTGTGCACCCCATGTATGTGCATGAAAAGGCCAGAGGAGAACTTCTTTTTATTTTAATTAATTTATTTGAGAGACAGATAAAGGGAGAGAATGGGTATGCCAGGGCCTCCCACCACTGCAAATGAACTCCAGATGTATGTACCACTTTGTGCATTTGGCTTTATATGGGTACTATAGAATTGACCATGGGCCAGCAAGTTTTGCAGTCAACTGCCTTTAAGTGCTATGTCATCTCCCTAGCCCCCTTTTCCTTTTATTTATTTATTTATTTTTTAGGTAGGGTCTAACTGTAGCCCAGGCTGATCTGGAATTTACTATGTAGTCTCAGGCTGGCCTCGAATTCACAGCAATCTTCCTGCCTCTGCCTCCAGAGTGCTGGGATTAAAGGTGTGCCACCACTCCTGGCTTTTATTGACAACTTCCACACATATACACAATGAACCCTGATCATAATCCCCTCTTAGCTCTCCTTGGGACGGGGTCTCTTCCCTCAACCCTGAGCTGCTGTCAGTCAGCAGCCCAAGTGATTCTCTAGTCTACCTAGTGCCCCTCATTGGAGTCACAGACATGTGTTACCATACCCAGCTTTTCATGTGGGTTCTTGGCAGTTGAACTTGGTCTCTTGCAGAGGCCCTCAGGTGGAAGTGGCAAATGCTTTTAACTCTTGAGCCACCTTGCCAGCTCAGGATCCTCATTTTTGTGATCTAAGTTCTTTATGTAGTCTTTGCAGAAGGGGAGGGGAGGGTGTTTATTTTGGCTTATAGTTAAGCAGGGGACGTTTCAGCATGGTGGGGAAAGCATGGCAGGAGCAAACTGCTGGAGCATCACATCTTCACATCTGGAGGAAGCAACCAGAGCAAGTTGGGTGCTGCAGGTGGGGCACCCTAGGACTTGCCCCCAGTGACACACTTCCAGCAAGGCTTCACTTCCCACAGTATCCACAACCTTCCCAAGCAGCACCACCAGCTGTGAATTAAGTATTCAAACACATGAATCTGTGGGGACATTTTATATTCAAACCACTATACACCCCAATATTTTTCTAGTTAGCATTCAATCTGTAGTTATTTTCTTAGTACCCACTGTGTGCCAGGTCTGTTTGGCCAGTGGAATGTGACACTGGCCAAACAGACTAATAGTGAATGAGACAAATGTCTCTATCCTCAGTCATACTCTCCCTGCTCCCTCATTAGATGGCCCATATCTGATCAATCTTATTCGTTCTGTGTGGTTCCTATGAATTTCATCTCCCTAGACCTGGGGGGACAGTGCCTACTTCCAAGAGATGAGAGCAGGGTGCTGAGGCTGTGAGGGCCACTGAGCGCCTCAGCTACACATGCCCCAGGACCCTGTGCTTGGCACTCTTGAATGTTCTTTTCTCCTTGTATACAAGTTATGGTGTTCATTGGTAATTTAAATTCAAATAACCTTCTGCCCCTCTCTCAGCCTTAAAATCAAAAACAAACAAACAAAAAAAAACCCTGCCCTGTGTGTTACAGGGTAGAGAACAAAACAGGGCAAACCTGGTCCCCTGTGGGGCTCATTTTCTCATAGGTGTTTTTTCTGTAGCCTTGGTGTGGCTTGCCTTTAATAGGACCAATGTGTAATTCAGATGTACTGATACTCTGCAGTCATGGAGTCATATCTTCGCAGCCTTGTTTGTTGTAGTGTGACAAGTAAATTCAGGGGCTCTGGCTGACACGACAGGCTTCCTGATTTGCTTGGGGCTCCAGACTTTGTCCTGGCCCCTGGTGGGCTCTACATAAAGAGGGCCCTGTGGCCAGGATGACATTCAGAATAGGAGCATGAAGCTCTCCTTCTGTTCTCCCCTCCTCTGCCTAGTGCCAATTTTGCTGGCAGTTGCCAAGAAATGTGTGGGGAGGCAGGCAGAATGACTCTCTGGAAACCACTTATTTGAGAACTCCCAGGAGAGAAATGCATTTTCCTTTCCTCCTCCGCCAGCTATAGTGTATATAATGTGGCTTGGTACTGCTTGGCCCTCTGTTATATGATTCCTGGGCTGTTGGTATTTTCAACAATAAATTGTTTGCTGGTTAGTGTTTTCCCCAAATTCCTTCACTTTCCTTGGAGGTGGGTGAGTGTATTGACACTTAGGGTATCAGCAAAGCCTTTGTTTCTGGTGCCATCACCACCAAAGGTAGGCATGGTGGGTAAGCCCAGATGAGCCCTGTTCGCATTGCTGCTGGGCTGGGCATTTGCTGCATTTGGATTTAGTGTTGAGTCACACTAGAGGCTTAGTTGGAAAGGAGAAAGCATGGCATAATTATTGCTTATGTACTAGTTAAACCTATCAGCCAACAGATGTCAAGTACAGGAAAAAAGTGCAGTAATGTTATTACATAATAGTTATCATTGTAATAATCAGCTGGCATAGCTTTTGATAAGAGGCAGGTTCTGAAATGAGTGCAGGGGAAAGGTTAGCATTGAACTGCAGCACAATGAATGGTTGCTTTTCCTTGTAGGAGATGCTGGATAGAGGATGACTCTATGTAGTGAAAGAGCTATGGAGACTTCAGCTAGGGTGCTGTGCTCTGCAGAGCTTTCCGATGAGTCGATGGAGCACAGCACCCCTTGGTTTAAGGTGTTCTTGACTGTAGCTTCAGAGAACGTCAGGGACTTCATTCCTATGGGGGTCATTTGGGATTTTCAGGAAATCCAGCTGCCTCAACCCTATTACTACAACGGACAATGAACTCTGCTCCTTATGGTGTGCCATGTGCTCTCTCTAGGAAGTGGAGGTGCGGTCAGTTTCATCCACACTGATTGTGGTGACAGTGCTCATGGAAGACACATTTTTCTTTCCTAGAAAGCTTGCCAGTAGCTGCATTCCCAATTCTAGGGAAAAAGGTGATGATGAAGGATTGAGGAGCAGATGCATGACCCTCATGGCAGCACTGGGGTAGGAAGAGGCGTGGGGTTCAGACTGATGTTTGTTTGACTCCTGACCTTGCTGTGAACCATTCTCTACTTGTCCGTGTATGTGCTCATCTGCTTCTCATTAACACCTCTGTGTGGTTTGAAGGTATGGCCCCATAGACTCAAGTGTTTTTAAGGTTGAGCCTGACCTTGAGTCTCCGGTGGGCAGAGCCCTGCTGGGGAAGTAGCTTTTCACTGGAGTGGATCTTGTAGTCCAGTCCTCCTAGGTGTGTTTAGGGCAGTTGGAGCTCTGGTGTTTGTGTTCGCTAACTGGTTGGTGGTCTCTCTGCTATGAATCTATGGAAGTGAGTCAGCCATTCTTCCACCATTGACTGTGCTTCTCCTGGATTCTGTAAGCCTGTGAAATAAACCCTTTCCCCCCATAAGCTGCTTCTGGTCAGATGTTTGTCCAGCTATGCTCTCTTCTGGTAACTGATGACTCCTGTATATCTACAAGGTTCCTTCCACTGTGTGGTGCTCAGTAGATACCTCTGCCTCACCTGTCTCAGCCTTGATACCTGCAGAACAGAAGGGCAGGGAGAGCTTGCTCCCGTTCTGGAGCTCTATGTGATGGTCCTCAGGCACTCATGCTGCTCCTATGAGCCACACATGTAGACCTCCTCTGAAGGAGGGGAGACGAATCAGGGGAGACATTGACATTAATGTTTGGGTCCATCTCTGCTTTATACAAGGAGTACAAGAGGGGGTCTCTTTACCTGCTTCTGTCTTGGACCCTTGAGCCTTTCCTCCCTCTGCTTTCCCCTTTGAATGGGTTTCTTGGGGGTACTTCCTGAAATGGGGATCATTCATGTCTACTGGTTGATTGGCTCTGTGTCTTTACTGGGAAAAAGCTTTTGTGTTTCTGCTTGGGCTTCTGCTGTGGACTTTTATTGTGGAAGACTAGAGCATCCAGACAAGGTGATACCTTTTTAGACTATTTTTGGCAGTAGGCCAGCTTGTCACTATGGCTACCACCCTTGGAAAAATGACAGGACATAGAAATTAACTTCTGTAAGAAATCTGGGAAAGAAGAAGGGGGAAGGAGAAAGAATCTCCTTAGTCTTAGTGTCATTTAGGGAGAACAGCTTCTCTAAGTAGAATTTTTTGATTTGAATAGTTTCATTTCCTATTTCTCTGAAAATTTCTCTTCAGTAACAAACTTATATAGAACATCTGTACATTGCAAACATCCAAACACTCAAAGGCCTGAGATATATTCAAGACCAAGTCAGATACAGTTCCTACTCACAGTATGTTGATGACTATGGATATTAATTAAATAATAATCACATAAATATAAAATTACAGTTGTAATAAGCACACTGAGAGGAAGGAATGAAATAGCATCAGAATATTTGACAAGGATTTAACTTGGCTCTGGGCCTAGGAAGGTACCAAGGAAGGTCTTCCTTGAGGAGGTGATAGAGTTAAATTGTAAAAAACCTAAGCAAAGTGACGTGAGATTGAAGAGCATTTCATTCTTGGGGGCCGGCTTTTACAAAGACTCCAGTTTTTTATCCTTATCACAAATACCTGAGAGAACACTGTAAAGGGAGGAATTATTTATTCCACCTCATGGTGTCATGTTGTAGTCCATAGTCCTAGGATGTGTGGTGAGGGAGAGCATCCTGACTGGGGAAGCATGTGGCCTCTGAGTGGACAGGAAGCAGAGCAAAGCTCAGAAGGCCAATGTGAGACAGGCTCTTAAAAGAGGCCTACTTCCCCACCAGGCCCTAGCTTCCACAGTGTCCACCATCTTCCTATAGTCTCTTCAGATGTTATTTTAAAGATTTATTTACTTTTAAAATTAAAAAAAATTATGAGAGAGAGAGAGAGAGAGGAGAGAGAGAGAGAGAGAGAGAGAGAGAGAGAGAGAGAGAGAGAGAGAGAATGGGTGCACCAGGGCCTCCAGCCACTGCAAATGAACTCGAGACACATACACCACCTTGTGTACCTTACGTGTGTATTGGGAAATTGAACTCTGGTCCTTCTGCTTTGCAGGTGAAGCCTTAACCTCTCAGCCATGTCTCCAGCCCCTTATTTTTAAGCAGGGTTGAAGTCACCTTGGGCTCCCTGAGACCTCATTGCGGTGGGGTGGGAGCTCTGTGAGGATGGGAGGTGTAGCACAAGGAGGCTAGCTGCCAGAGGAGGCTGGAGGGCTTGCCAGGCCCAGGCAGCATTTGACTTGACCTGACTTCTCTCCCTCCTTCCCTCCCTCATGTAGCCCATGCTGATCTCCAAGTCAGCTGAGGATGGCCTTGAACTTCTGATCCTCCTGCCTCCACCTCCTGAATGCTGGGAGTATAAAAGGCATGTGCCAGCGTGCCTTGTTATGTGTGCTGGGGATTCAACCTAGAGCTTCCCACATGTGAGGCAGGCACTCTACCATTTAAGCTACATCCCAGCCTCTGCCCTGGTTTTCTTCTACCACAATCCCCTCCTGCCCCTTCCTTGCCTTCTTGGCCGCACAGTGGGAAGAACAAGTCCAGCTCACTCCTGCCCCTCTAGACATTGGCCGCTGACAAGAGAGAATGGGTGTTCACCTAACCTAGGGAGAGCAGCTACGGATGGTAGTTTGCATTGCCCTGGAGAGCAGGGATGCTGTGGTGGGCTGTCGGTGGTCGAGGTGTGAGATGATTGGAGTTCTAGTACATTGGATGAGTTTGGATGACAAGTAAGAATGAAGATGAGAACCGGTACATGATTGTTTGGGTCACTTATTTTCCTTCAGTCTGCTAAATGGGCTTTTGGGCTGCCAGAGGGAGAGGATAGTGAGGAGGCGCAATACAATCAAAGCATAGTATATCCTTGAAGCTCAATGTCACATGAAGCATGCTGCTGTGTATAGTAATAATTATAAAAAATGAGTATAATAAAAACATGGTACTTCTCTCAGCGCTTGTAGTCACTGTGTTGTGAGGGCCACCTGGCCACTCAGCAGACGTGGTGGCTTTGGCTGTCAACATTTGGCACCGTTTTATGTGCCCAGATGAAGGCCTAGAGGTTTCAGGTCTGTCACTTGTTAACATCTGACAGCTACAGAGCTCTTTGTATACTGTGTGTCATGTCACTTTGGTAATTGTCATTTCTGGGTAGGAGCTACCCCTTTCATCTTGAACCCCTTTAGCCAGTGACACTGGCCAGTCCCTGAGAAGCAGCATGTCCTGCAGTTTAACATTTGGTTCTGGTTGGTATATGTGGACATATATTCTCTCTTGGCAGTTAGCAACATTAGCTGGAGTTGTTCTTCCTACTGTGTAGACATGAAGACAGACAGGACTTTACAGGAGAGGCTCCTGGTTTAATCAAACTGGGTCAGAGTCATATGCTGCCAAACAGTTGTTAAGTACATGTTTGGCAGTTCCAGACTCTTAGACCCTCAGAGCCCTTCCTCTGTGATACTATGACCTTGCCTACTGCCCCTTCACTTGTAAGTGAAGGCTGTGCTTTCACACAGAAGTTAGAAGCATAACCCTTGGACTTGGGCTGACCTTAGTTGACATCTGTTTCACCACTTAGAAGCTGTGTGATCTTAGACAAATAACTTCACTTTCCTGATGTGCAGTTTTCTCAGCTTTGAATGGGTAATCAGGATAGGTAATACTTTAAATGTATGTAGCTACTCTCCTCTTCTAATTTGTATGACATTGAGTTAGGGACTTTGGGAAGTGACTAGGTCATGAGGCCTGAGTGAGACAGTGCCCTTAAAAGAGGCCTGAGGAAGCTTTCTCGCCCCTTCTGCCATGTAAAGACATAGTAAGAAGGTATCTACGAAGCAGAGAACCTCACTAGAAGTTGAATTTATTGGCACTTTGATTTTGGACTCCCTAGCTTCTAGAAAAATGAGCACTAAATTTAATTGGAGCCAGGCATGGTGGTGCACACCTTTAGTCCCAGCACTCAGGAGGCAGAGGTAGGAGGATCACTGTGAGTTTGAGACCACCCCAAGACTCATAATGAATTCCAGTTCAGCCTGGCTAGAGCAAGACCCTACCTTGGAAAACCAAAAAATAAAATAAAATAAATTATTTTGTTTATAGTGCATGTGTCCTAACATACCTATGACTTTGGGAGGTGGAGCCAGGAGAATAGAATGCCCACTAGTCTGATGTTCCTTTGCAGTCTGGCAGTTCACATTAAGAGAGATGGCTCAGTGATTAAGTGTGCTTCCTGTGCAAGCATGAGGGCCTGAGGGTGCCAGAGACTAGCTATTCAGATTTGCAGTTCCCTTATAAAGAGCTAGGCAAGGCCTACTCCTGTAACCCCAGTCCAGCACAGGGGAGTGGAGACCGGAGAATTTTCGGAGTCCCACAAGTTCTGGAATTAGTAAATTAAAAAAGAAGATTGCATATTATCAACTTATTTCTGAATATCACAAACTCCAATCAATACTTTAAAAATATTTTGCATGCATTTAACAAGTCTGACAAAAGGACAGTTGATAATATGCAGAAACTGAAACTTGGACTTCTAAATTAGTTTAGTTGCGTTCTAAATCGTGGTATTGTTTGAGTCATCCTGTATCCCTAGGAGTCTCCTTGTTTCTACTTGGGTTACCACTTGTCCCTTTCTTTCCCCATTCTAAACCAGAGTATGATCCTAAAGTCACAAAGGAAATGACCCTAGGATTCTCTCTCCAGATCCTCCGAGTTATCTGGTACTTTCACTTTATTCTCTTTCCATTAAAGTCAAGTTTTAGATGTGTAAGACTAAATTTCCTGTTGAAAATATAGAAAAAGAGATCAGGTAAAAGAAAAAGAAAGAAAGGAGACTCTGGCTCAAAATAAGACCAGGCAGAAGAGTGACGGAGCTGTGCACCCAGTATTCTTGTCCACCCACTCCAAGGCACATACACATGCGTACACCACACACACAGAGCAAAAATTAAATTAAAATTTAAAAAGTCCTTGCTGCATTCCTATCTGGCTTCCACATATATGCTGTGACATGCTCACACCCACCTACAAATATAAAAAAAATACTTAGTCTATTTTACTATAGTGGCCTAAACAGACTAAGATAGAAATTGGTACAAGTGAAATGCAACTGCAATAAACACAGATGTGGGAGCAGGTTTGGGCCTGGGTAATGGTAGAGGCTAGAAGAATTTTGCGGCACATTGCCATGAGAGGAGCCTTAGGGGTGGTTGTGCAGGAGGATCAGAAGCTGTAGAAACTGGCAGTCTTGGAGCGATGGTAGTCTTGTTGGTATAGACAAGGTAGCAGGTGGAAATGAGAAACATGTTACTGAAAACTGGAGCATCTAGGACTGGGGAGATGGCTCAGCTGTTAAGGCACTTGCCTACAAAACCTAAAGACCTGTGTTCGATTCCCCAGCACCCATGTAAAGCTAGATGCACAAAGTGTTGCACACATCTGGAGTTTGTTTGCAGTGGTTGGAGGCCCTTGCCATGCCCATTCTCTGTCTATGTCTTTCTGTGTTTGCAAATAAATTTTTTTTTAATTTAATATTTATTGTCCATAATGAGTTACATTATTTAGTGGGCAAACCATGCGTTGTTATCCCGACTTCCCCAATTCCCCCCCTCCCCATCCCTGATCAGTTGTATATCCTCCTTCGTGGGCTGTCTGTATTAGTCCTTGTGGCAAGGGATCCTGTATATCTTAGTACTCATCTCGGTCTTCCTTACC